>QEPC01007516.1:430782-478914 GCA_003113815.1 Sphenodon punctatus
TTATTTTAAAAGTAGCTGATTGGAACATCAGGAAAGTAGAATCAACTGGAGGTTCTGGCCCTATAGAATTGTTTTCCTGTGTCCTATGAAGCATTTTTGTTAATCCAGGCCTTGGGCTAAATATTACATATGTCACTGAGTTGCATATCTCGTATGTCTTTGACAGAATTACTTTTTCACTAACTACTAGGTAAATAGTGAGGCCAATCCCATGTCCCTGGCGTGCAGTACACACAGTGCACGCAGATACGAGTGTGTAAACCGTGCATACCCCCATCATGGGACCCACATTGTGTGCGTAAACCACATGGTTGCGTATGCGGTGCATGCCATCGGCCCCACTATTTTACCCAATTTTAATGATGAAATAGCATATTTTATTATAGCATATTTTATATAAAAATAAAATTAGCTTAATTACAAAATTTATATTACAGGAAATAATGGGATCAGGGATTTAAAAAGATATATATGCCCATCTTAAATATCTGTGACTGTGAGTCAATCAAACACTACCTTGAATATATTATTTACTCCCCACAACCTGTGTGTGAGCCATGGAATTACTTACTTTACTTTAATACTTTATTGCATAACCAAAAGGTCTTTGCAAGATGACATAGATACCATCAACCTCCTCAACTGCCATGGAAGTATTATTGTAATGTGCTGGCAGATATTTTCCCTATTCCTTTTTACTTGTTGCCTAAATTACTTGTGTTTAGGGAAACTGAGGCACAAGCTGCATATGAAACTTTTGCTTCCATCAGACCATCCTTCATTTTCAAATTATTGTTATCTGACATGCTCACTGGTGTGTGTGTTTTGTTTTGTTTTTAATATTGGTGTTTTTTTCCCCCCAGCACAGTACTCGGAGAAAGTATGATTTTTGGAAGGATATGATTGCAGCTATACAGCATAATTATAAAACCTCCGCTTTTAAAGGTGAGTGAATTAACTGAAGGCAGGCTTGCTTCGGTGTGTTTGACAAAGCTGAAGCATCTAAATCTGTTTTGATGTTCCAACCAACTTTTATAATTGATTCTCTTTAGATGTCTAAATGCAGTCTCCACATGCCATATATGTTTATACCAAAAAGGATTATTGTGGTTAGCCTCTGTGCTTCTTAGTTTAACTGGCAAGAATTTTGGTAGATTCCATAATATAGTATTGTATGTGTAGCATGCTACTGAAATTATGATGGATTGATGGAAATAATAAATTTATAGGAGGAGCAGGGGAGAAGGCAGAACAGATAACCTTGAATTCAAGTTTAGACTTAGTTGTTGTTAGGGTAAATGTTCCTTCAAGGGTGGAGCTGGCATGGGGTCATTCAGGGGAGAGTGTGCGTGGGGGCAGGAACCCTCTGTGTGCAGCTGCCCCTTTGCGGTGAACCCGGTGACTGGGGAGATGGAGGCAGTGAGTAGGCGGCATATCCCGGACAGCTGACAGCACTTCTAGGATGTGTGGAGGAGCGGCTACCCTGATTGGACATTCACAAGCCACGCCCTCCAGGGGAAGCAATAAGCACACCCGCGGCCCCGGTGTGCGCGTGCCCTTGTGCGCGTGGCCTTAGGTGCCAGCTGAGCAGACCGATTCTCTCTTCTACCGAGTAGTCATCTTCCTGCTTCTGTGCAGGCTGTCCCCTTCTTCAACTCCGGTAAGATGCACAGGAAAAGGCATCGCTCCTGCGATTCCTTGGTGCCGCTGGGTTCACCTAGCCAAAAATTTTGAAATTGGACTCCATGCTGAGTAAATCTCCTGAAGTAGAGGTGCCACCTCGTCAGCTGATGGATTCGGTTGCTGAGGAACATGAGGGTCGGAGGAAAGTGGTTTCTGAACCCCCTCGATTGCCACACTCCCTCTCTGCGCCTAGTCAAGAGCCGTCTGACTCTTGCTTCGCGTAGTCTCCTGGTCTGCGAGAGGTTCTACCAGTGGACTACTCTCCCCGTGCCCAGTGTCATTTGATTGCCAAAACTGTTTCTCTACTGTTTAATCATGTATCTGATATGAGTGACTCTTTGGTGTGGATTAGATCTAAGTTGACCGAGTTACTGTCTAGGCTGGTCCTTATTCAGGAGGGCAGTGGGATGTGTGGAGCTTGTGTTTGCCCTCAGAATGCCCCCGTAATTACTCCTCTGCAGCCTCCTTATAAAAGGACATCAGCTGGGCTGATTTTCGTCCAACTGGCCGTGCCAATAAATCTAGAATGCAACAACTGAGGAACAATGCCATTTGGTTTCGTGTAAAACCTCTGCCCTCTGGTTTTATGCTTCGCTGGGAATCCCGTGAGGATGTGTCCATCCATCTGGCCTGCTTATTTGGTGTCAATCGCGATATGATTAACATCGATTTAGTTCAGGTTTTACTCTCCCCTAGGAAAGGAGCTTGCCTTAGAGTTTTCTTTCACTCTAGTTTATGGGTTTCTAAATTGTTTAAGGCACTTAAATATTTACTTTCCCAGGGTATATCAATTGACAGGGTTTTCAGCTATAAGTACCTGTACAATGAAGGGGTTCCGATACTTACTAGGTTGCTTCCTGTGCTGTCATCACCCAGTGGTACAGCTTTGGGCTCTAGAGCTTCAGGGATGGTGGTAATAGCGAGCCCAGTGACCCCTGGGCCCCATAGCAAAGAGGCCATGGACACTTGTGTTCCTATTCAGTCTGGCAGTCAGGACAGTTCCACTGCACTGCTAGCCCCTATATTTTCTAAACCCTTAGCTGTGTGTTCTAAAGTAGCTAGGCCTCCAGCTCCACCAGATTTTAGTGAGCACAGCTTCCTCCCTTTGCCAAATGAGTCCCTAGTATTGGATAAATCCAATAGGGTAGGCTCCCCTGCAGATTTACTTTCCTTTACTGGTGCGTCTAATAGTCATTGGCTGATTTTGATGCAGAAACTACCTGTGCTTGGACCACCTCTATTTGGGTCCCCAATTAGAGGCCGGAAGGCTCCGACCGAGGATTTGGGTGGGGCTGCCGCATTAGACTCTGACCCGGGGGTTCCCTCCGAAACTGATGTGAAAAACCACCCTGACCTGGGGATAAAGACCTCTATGTTGGTGCTTCAGCCTGGCTTATCGAGTGATCGAGACTCCCCTAGTATAGCTGAGGTCACTAAGGAATCTCTAAGCCAGGCTCCAGATTTGCCTCGGCAAAAACTACCTCCCCAGGACTCCTTTTCAGGGGAGAGTGTCTTGCACCAGAGCCAATTAGTTAGCAGTAAGTGCCCTTTGCAGCAAGTGTCTTTCCTTGATTATTTTCCGTGTACCACTCTTACCACTCTAAGCAGTGCTCCATCCCCTTCTCGTTTAGTTTGACCCAGGGGTCCCCCTGGTGGTTCCAGGGTGTGTGGTTGTCAATGCACTTTCTTCCTTGTCCCACTCCAATCCTGTGGGAGGGGCTGCCGTATGGTATAATGGTTCCCTTTCTTTGTCATCTGGAGCTTGTGTTTTATCCTCGCCCCCCCACTGGGATGGGTATTTAAAATTTCTTTCATGGAACATCTCAGGTTGTAGGGCAAAGGAGATGGATCCCGACTTGTTAACCTTTTTAAAACAGTTTGACCTGATCCTTCTTCAGGAAACTTGGTTACGTGACAAAGATGTGTTCGCGGTACAGGGTTTCCAGGTGTTCTCATCACCAGGTCTCAAGGATACTGCTAGGGGGAGGTGCTCAGGGGGTTTGGCTTTTTTGGTTCCCGAGCCTCTGTGCGGTTTATTTAGACCTATACCCCAGCCGTGCGCAAATTTTTTTGTAGGTCTACTGAACCTATCTAATCACCCCCCATGGCTTTTTATTAATTTGTATATTCCCCCTGTCAGGTCTAGATATTATAACTCAGAGATCTGGGGTAAGCTGGGTGATTTGCTGGCCCACCTTGATGAACAATTTCCTGCAGCTCTTTTTGTATTAGCGGGAGATTGGAATGCCAGATTGGGAGCCTTCCGCGATTCAACTTCCAATCACTGCCCCGATGGGTATGACTGGTTGCCATGTGGGAGGTCACGAGACTTAGGAGGGAATGAGGCAGGCCTACTTATGTTCGAACTCTTGCATTCCCATAGCTTGATGATACTAAACGGAACTGGGCCTTTAGACTTAGAGGGGGACTTTTCCTTCCTCAATTTTAATGGAAGGAGTACAATTGATTATATTGTTATCCGCATCTCTCAGTGTACAAATTTTGTAGATTTGATTTCGCAGACAGAGAGTGACCACCGGGCCTTAACGATGTCAATCAAATATAATGGTAACTCTGCTGTTGGACCATCTCGGAAGCAGACTTTTAAGTCAGGGGACACTAGAGCCAGAGTGAAATGGATTTCCACTGTCTGTGCCCAGGTCCATGTTTTTTTGGCTAGCCAGGAAGTGGATGCCCTATATGTTACATTCTTGAGGGAGGACACTCGCGATATTAAGATCCTTTATCAGCTCTATAATAAAATTATTGCCGCTTTGGACTCCCAGATTCTTTCTCGTGCTAGTACCCATAGGAAATCTAAGGGCTCTAGCTGGTTCGATCACGAGTGTAGGATGTTGAAACGTTTCCTGGTCCAGGCGAAACGTGTGTGGGTTGCGGACCCGTCTGAGGAACTTAGTGGCCGATTTAGAGAGACCAAGCTTAGATATAGAGCACTTATTGCTGCCAAGAAATCGGAATTTGTAAAAATGACCTGGGTCAGACTCAAGATTGCTGCTCAGACTAAGAATTCTAAAACCTTCTGGACCTTAGTGAATAGGAAAATTGCTGCCCCTACTGTCGTGCGACAAACACAAATGGATGAGGAGGCATGGGTGTCTTTTTTTCAGAAACTCTTCAGTGTAGGAATGAGGGAGGCAGAGGCAGAAACCTCTGAGTTGATTTGTTCTTTGCACTGGCACACAGGTCAAACTTCCTCCCTATGGGTTGAGCCTCAGGAAGTATCAACATTGATTGGTACCCTGAAATCAGGCAAAGCCCTGGGTGAGGACTTTATTGTGTCAGAAGTATTGCAGACCCACCCTAGTTGGTGGGCTAATTTGTTAGCAAAATACTTCTCATGTATTAATCAGTCACTCCAAGTCCCCGAAAATTGGGATGCCTCTGTGATTGTTCCCATTTTTAAGAAAGGAAATCCTATGGACCCATGTTGTTATCGTCTGATAAGCTTACTCCCTGTGGTTGGGAAATTGTATTCTAAAATTCTTCTTCAACATTTAGAAACCTAGGTTATCCAACAGGAGTTGATTCCCCAAGAACAGGTAGGTTTTAAGAAGGACTCATCTATTATGGATAATGTGTTTGTACTTCGTCACTTTATTGCCAAATATACCCTCATTAGATCTGGGTCCCTTTTTTTGGCCTTTATTGACTTTAGTAAAGCCTTCAACTCAATCTCTCACCCGAGGCTATGGCAGAAATTACGAGATTGGGATATAAACGATCAGTTGCTCGCTTTACTTATCTACGTCCATTCAAACAACACTGCCCATATTAGATTAGGGACAGACGGCAGGTTGTCTCGTTCATTTCATGTGGTAAGGGGAGTCAGGCAAGGTCTGGCCCCCACGCTCTTTAATCTCTGTCTTAGTGACCTGCCCCAAAATCTTGCCTCTGAATCCTCCTATCCACCGAGAATACAAGATAGATCTCTTAGTATTCTGATGTACGCAGATGACTTAGTCTTTATGGCCCAAACAAGAACCGGCCTTCAGCACCAGCTAGGACTATTGGCAGAGTATTGTCACCGGAATGAACTTACAGTTAACCCGCTCAAATCACAGGTGATAGTCCTGGGGAAGGCATGACGGTCTAATTATTCCTGGGCCATGGGGAGTGCTGTACTTGGCCAGGTAGACTCTTATGTCTAACTGGGCACTGTTATCTCCAACAATGGCTCTTGGGGTAAGCATAGAAAATGCTTATCCCTTAAGGCGGGAGCAGCTGTCAAAGGGATTTTGAGATTAGCATGGGGCTCCCCAGGAATCGCCCCATGCTATTCTAATTCTAATTCTTCCATCTTAGAGGTGTGCAGAGCCAAAGTCCAGTCTCTACTAACATTTGGTGCAGAAGTGTTCCCTAACGGGGACACTGGATTTTTGGAAGTCATTCAGAACAAATTTCTGAGAAGTTTGTTGAGAGTGCAGCAAGACGTCCCTGCGGCCGTAGTTCGTGCTGAAACAGGGACGCTACCTGTAGCCAGCTTGTGTAAGCTTCAAGCCCTTTGGTTCTGGAGTAAACTTTTTCATCAGGATTATAACTCTCTAGTGACACTATGTTTGAAGGAGGAATTAGAATACGTAGGAGTGGGGAACTATCCTTGGCTCACTTGGATATCTTCGCAATTGAGGAGTTTAGGGTTCTCATTTGCTTTTTTCCAAGATAAAACAGCTGCCTTGCAGAAATTATTGATTCAACATCGAGTCTTGTATACTGCCAGACAAGATGATTTAGCCAAGCTCTCCACTTGGAGGGTTGCCCCATATTTCCATCATATTAAAATCACCCATAAGCTGGAGCCCTACCTAGATATTTTACCTAATCTGACTCTCCGTAGGGCCTTTACATCTGCTCCCCTCTGCAGTCAATGAAGGAAGATATTTCCATACTGCCCACGAGTCTCGCACTTGTCCCTGCAATGCCCTAGAGGTGGAGGATCTGCCTCATCGTTTATTAAATTGCCCGATATATGGCAGCATCAAGGCTACCTGGCTTGAGCTTACTTTGAACTCATCTTTGTACACTTCTGACTTTGGAAGAATTTCAGCGTTGCTAGTTTCGACTAAGGAGGAAACTCTAGTGGCTGTTGCCTTATTTGCTTTACTTGCCATGAGGGAATGGGTATCTTGTGTAGAGTAATCTGTTTAATTAACAAGATGGTTTCCCCCTCCAGTTTCTAGTAGTTACTTTATCGGTGTTGCCTTTTCTCTTTCTTGATTGCAGATAGTATTTGTTTTAACTTTTTTGTTCAATTGCTCTTTTTAATTTTGTATTTTGTATTTTATTTTCTTATTGATTGTACTATTTAAGGCTATGGCGAAAGCTTAATGCCTAATAAATTATTCTAATTCTAATTCTAGTTGTTGTTAGACATTTCCTTGCATTCTTAGCAGTAGAGAAATTAAAGGAGTGTTCAGGAAATCAAGATGTATGATAGAACTTTCCAACTATTCTAGTTTTGACTACAATTTATTGTGTGGTGTGCTGTTTCCCTGTCATATTAAAATGATTGCTTCACTATAACAAGAGGGTGGAGAAGATTTTTTTTAAAAATAACAGAACAAAGTGCAGGGTTCCATTTGTTGGAATTGGGTATCATCTCCCAATTGGACATCATTTAATTGGATAAGAGACAGGTCCTTACAAACATTGTTAGCAACCATTTCAACCTCATCAATATTGTCTTGAAGACAGGCAAATTGATTATCCAACTTAAATGGGGACAATGACACTTCTGGGGATAATGTTAAAAAATCTGTAACAAAATCTGTAATTTTTGCTTGCTTGGTATGAGGAGTTTCCACGGTTTGTGAAATAGGGGGAAAAGGTCTCTGCGTCTTTTTCTTCTCCATTTGTAACACTTCTTGGGGAGTCTTTAAGTAACTGTACCCCCTGCTAAAGAGTACCCCTAAGTAAACAGGAATACAGATGATGATATAGAAGAAATAACTTAGTCCTACCCCTTCGCAGGGTTTACCAGCGGGAAGTTTGGCCCCTGTAGAAATAACCAAGTCCTGCCCCTTCTCGGGGTTTACCAGTGGAAGGTTTGGCCCCTGTAGAAAAAGAAAAAAATGGAGTCCTACCCCTTCCCAGAGTTTACCAGTGGAAGGTGTGACCCCTGAAGAGATATCTAAGTCTAAGCCTTACCCCTTTGCGGGGTTTACCGGCAAAAGGTTTGGCCCCTATAGAGATAGCAAAGTCCTACCCCTTCTCGGTGTTTACCCGCGGGAGATTTAGTCCCTGAAGAGATAACTGAGTCCTGCCCCTTCTCGGAGTTTACCATTGGAAGGCTTGGCCCCTGGATGTGAGGTACTGTTTAACACCTTCAATGTTGTAAAAATGGGAGGAGTGGCCCACCGAGGGGGACCACAAGATGACCCTCTTCAAGAGTAGCCAAGGGATTCTGCTCCCAGAAAACAAAACACAAAAATACACTCTTCTTCCACCAACCGGGCCGACCCTACGCCCCACCGGTGCCTAATGCTGCATGCACAAGTCCGTCTCGGCGCTGCCTTGGTTGAGCGGTGTCTTTAAGGAGCTGTCCTGGAAGTCTGTTTGCACCCCAGGCACCATGCACTGCTACCGTCCGTAAACCACCCAGCTGCACTTGAAACAATAAACAACCCTCCAGTACCGCTGACAATGTCCTGGCGCTGCTCCCAAGGTCTAATTGTTCTGCCCCTTCACCGGAGGAGATCCCTCTCCTCCATCTCGGTGCTGCCTTGGTTGAGCGGTGTCTTTAAGGGGTGCACCCGAGGCGCCGTGCGCTGCTCCTGTCTGTAAACCGCCCAGCTGCACTTGAAACAATAATCCCCTCCCCCAGTACCGCTGACAATATCCTGGCGCTGTTCCCAAGGTCTAATCGTGCTGCCCCGTCACGGGAGGAGATCCCTCTGCTCCATCTCTGGTTAGAATTGGAAAATGTCTCAGTCATGTTTAGGCAATAAAACCTACAACAATACACATGAGGCTGTTAGCTGCATCCTTGAGCAGGTGCAAGTTCCACTAAACTCAACAGACAGAGAGCTGTGCCCAATATGGGTGTTTTTAAATTAGTGCGGCAGGGAGGGGGGGTCCGTGGTCAGTGCATAGGGTGGGGGCAGGGTGTCCATGCATGGGAAGCGCGTGTGGAGCGCTTCACATGAGCCACAGCTCTCTGCATGATTGCCCCGTCCACACACAGGCCACCCAGTCCCTAAATGGTGCACTCTGGGTTTTTCAGGAGTACACCGTGCAGGAACTGGGTGGCTGGTGCGTGGATCACAGGAGCACGTCTTCCCACGCACCAATTTCAAACGAGCGGCTTTCCACGTGGACGGAGTGGGGGTGGGGGCTCGTGTGGTGGTGTCTTGTTTGAAAGCACTGTTAAGAACAGATTTTTTTCAGTCCATTGCATAGTGTATGTATTTAAGGGGACTGTGTAAAATCATAGTTAGAGATTGAAAACTGGTCCTAGCTCTGCTACTGTAAGTGACTTGTATAAAGTAAATTATACATGTGTTTACATCAGTATTTATCACCTAGACGTTTTTGGCTTAGCATCGGTTCAACATATCTGGGTCTGCTAGACAGGCCGTAAATTCCTTCAAAAAGAAATAAACCTGAGGAAATAGTTGCAACAGAAACTTACTTCTAATTCATTTTTAGCTGCACATAACTATATCTTTAATTCATACTGTTATATTTTCTCCTTCCTGTTTTATTTCTTGGAATTTCAGTACTCTTTCTTATAGTTATTGCCTGAAATGATTTGAGGCATCTCATAAGTACTGAGTCTATTTATGTTCTTGCAAATCACGCTCCGCGCTTGCCGTGGCTGGGGGTTTGCCGCCTTCCCCTTTCCTCCGTGGAGGGAAAAGAGTGGGTGGGTGGGCAGCTGGAGGGGGGTGGGGGCATTGCCCGGCAATGAGTCGGGCACCAGGAGCTCTCACGAGACGCGGGACCTCTAGGTGCCATTTTAGGGTCCCTGCTTGCTGCCTCATTCCTGTCTCTTATACACATCTAGATGTGTATAAGAGACAGGTGTAGGCCACTGTATGGACATCCCAGGGGCGAGAGGCAAACGGCTGGACCCACTGGGTGGACAAGGTGCCAAACCTGTCTCTTATACACATCTAGATGTGTATAAGAGACAGGTGTGGCCCACTGTATGGACATCCCAGGGGCGAGAGGCAAACGGCTGGACCCACTGGGTGGACAAGGTGCCAAGCAGGGGGTAACGGTGTTCTCACCCTTGTTTCACCCCTGAAACGGGGCCTAGGTTCAACCCGCCTGGTCCGGGGAAACCCGGGATCGCGGCAGGGGGTAAGTTAACATTGGGAACTTAGGACAAAGGAAGATTCCACTTGGGCTTAAGTCGAGACGCCTGGACCAGTTAGACTGGCGACAAGGGACAGTCACCCATCTCTGATAGGGGCCTCCTGGTTTGTTACAAGCAGTTAAGTAATAGGACTCCAGTTCAAGGGTGAAAGTGGGAAGGGCTACCCCTTCCTCCTTTTGGATGTAGTTTAACCAATAAAGAGTGAGGCCATTCTATCCCACAAACCGTGTCCTCGTCTTCTTCCGGGGGGTGCGCCGGCAAATCAGAACTGAATGATGTGAATAAAAACCCAGCCACCCTATTTATTTGTTTGTTTATTTATTTGTTCATTTGTGTTTATTTTGTTTGATTGTTTTGTTTTGGCAAATGTATATGCTGCCCTTCCTGCAGAATCTCAGGGCAGTTTACAATAATAAAAACAGTAATAAAAATAATTAAAATCAATAATAAAAAATCTCCTTTATGCCCTACCCAGCCCTCCCTTACACCCCCCACCCAATACTATCCAACCCTGTCCCTGCTTGCCAAACGTTTGGACAAATAGAAGGGCCTTACATTGTTTGTGGAAGATGAACAGGCTCGGGCTTAGGTGGACCCCCAGGGGCAGGGAGTCCTATAATGTTGACTCAATTATAGATTGTATCCTGGCTAGCTAATCTCGTGATAGGTGAAAGAAGCTTATTAATAAAGACAGTCTGTCATACCTCAGGTGACTAACTTGTACTATTTCTCTAAGCTCTTATAAAGCAAGTAGAGTTCAGATGTCTATGTTGAGAAAAGGGAATGTACATGTCATTGGGCAAAAAGTTATTTTATACTTAGTTGTGTCAGTTTAAAAATCACTGCCTCTTATAATTAATGAAATCCTGATGTAAAGGATACTACATATCCCCTCCCCACACACACACACCTTTTTTTGCTTCCTTACCACTCTTGCTGCCCAGTTAGACTGTATTAATCAGATTTGAATAAGCTGGGATGGTTACTACATGTTGTTAGCTATATCAAACCATGATTTTTGGACTGTTTTAACAATTAAGTACATGAGAGGCCATTTCATGGGTGATCAGGTTTTTTTTGTGTGTGCAAAATATTAGCTCTGTGGGTATTCCAAATGAAAGTGCCAAGTTTTTTAAATTTATTGGCTAAATAAATAAATAATCTTGAGGCATTGGAGGCTGCACGGTTGTCATATGTCTTAATAACCTAAACACAAGGAACTGTTCATTAAAGATGATGTGGTGAGGCTTGGAATCTCTTCCAGAACTTCATTATGGAAAAAAAAATCAATTACTTAAGCTGATAATCAAAAAACTGGAATGCTTCGAGAGCTTCAGTTTTAGAACATACAGTGAAATTCTGGATCCACAAAAGTTTTGCCTTTAATGTCAGGGATGCCAAGATTTTTGTTTACAATTATCTTGGCTTGAGAGAGAGCAGAATAAATTCCATGTGTGTTTAATGTGACCTTCTACATTATTGCCCTGCAACCTTATAGATGTCATAAAAAATTATAAATGCAAATCACCAGAATTGATAAAATAAATTTCATTTTTTAAGTATTGTTCATTGCAGGTAAATAGGAACTATAACTTTGGAAGGCTGCATATTAATTCAGATTTCTAAAATAATGAAAAGGCTTAATAATGACAGACCAAGTGAATGATGTACTTCATTTTTTTTTATTAACACCAAAGTTTCATCAAGTTTGGAAGACAAAAACAGAAGTGTTTAGAAAAGGGGGGGAAATGCTGTTTTCAGTGTAATGTCATAAGGGTTTTGCAAAGAAATAACGTAAAATAAATTGGTAGAAAATTTAAATGTGGACTTCTGGTAGGATTCATAGTGAAGGAATAAGTGATACTTAAAGCAGCAACTTAAAAGTAACTCTCAGCTTAAAATAAATAATAAAAACAATGTATTTCCCGTTTGCTTGACAAGCTGCAGATACGTACTGTTCTCTGAAGGCCGTGCACGATAGTGTAAATCTTAATTTAACTAAAGCCTAATTAAACTGCTATATGGGTATTTGGGACATTTAAAAACAAATGTGCATAGTGTGCATAGCTGATCTGATTATATATCTTGAGTGCTTTGTACTTAGCTCATTAGATGAAAATTGTATCAACAAACTAATGCAAACATTAGATATCTATAGTGAAATTTGGTTTGTTGGATACTTAAATTTAACACTCAAGGCCTGTAGTAAATATATTATTCAGTAATCCCTTTTTTAATTTTTCATTAATGTTCTAATAAAGATATAATACTTAAGAGAAACAAATACATAGTGTTTGAGAGACAGTGTGGATTAGAAGGCTTCTCCATGATTTTAGTTGATAAACCTTCTTTGGGATTGGCAAGTTTCTTTTTGAACATGCTTGTGTTTTAGTATAGAGTTATGATGTCCATGTCATATTTTACTGAGAGAAACAGTTGCTACACTAATTTTATTCTGAACATTCCAGTTACTCTACAGCACCTTAGTTATAGATTTATATAGCATACATATGTAAAAAGCATTGTATTACAGTGTGTGCCTTAAGGTCATTGCCTGGAGTTGTAGGCTCACAGGTCTTTTTTTGCAGAATGATGCTCTTCAAACATACAGTAGTTCTTTTTAAAATGAATCTATTCTTCTAGTTTGGAAATTTGTCATGCTACCTACTATGTTACAATGAGTTTCATTCCATTTACTTCGGCCTCTGAAGAACTGTTTTAATATCTACTATAAAAGAAGAAACAAGATCAGCTAAGCTTGGCCTAAAAATTGTGGAAATGTTTCTTTTTAAAGGATGAATGAAACTTCATGTACTTTCATAATTTTCTCCACACTCATAGACTGATTTAGTAATTATGTTACTAAAAGAAATCTTTTTAAGTCTTGTAGTGAATGCATCTACCCCTTTCTGGTTGTCTTCAAAAGTCACTTCTCTGTTTCTCTTAGTCAAATACTATAGATTTCAAAATGTAGCAGTGTGGGATAATGACAAAGAACCGGGTGTGCATTCAAAACATAACATTAACTTGAAAAATTTAAGAAAATATAAGACAGAGAAGAGATGCAGCATGTAGGAATTGTAATAACAGTTTAATTTTTGCATTCAAACCCACTCTTAATATAAAGGTGTTTTTGGAAAGCAAGGTCTATAACAAACTTATAAAAACACTCACAAAATTACTCTGGTTTAGTTTGGAACCAATCTCCTTTATCCTGTCACCCTCCCTTCTCCTTTGCAAAAATTTTGTGTGACATGCTATGGAACCGAAATCACAACCCAGTTAAAGGGGCCTGAAGAGAATTTTGGGCCATCTTGGGTTGGATGCTATTACATATGAGCAAATAAGAATCCTGAGAAGGAGGAATGGACATAATCAGAGGAATACAAGCCATTAGATTCTGCATTGGGCAGCTGTAACCAGACTTGGTCATTTTCCATCAGGTCAATGACAGCGCTTCCGGAGGCTTGATCAAGGTATCCTTTCTTGTACTCATCATAGGTGTACATGATTGGTGAGCCATTTTTGTACAGTGCCACCCATACATTTGTTCCTTTCACATGCACATGATATGAGAAATAGTAAAGTCCTGGTATCCTACAGGTAAAGATTCCTGTTCTGGGGTCATAGTGTTGCTGTCTGTTGTACAAGATCTTATCAAACTTGATAGGGACAGTTGACCCAGGGTATGCTTTGGAGAGAATGACAGTGAAAGCTGACACTGGCATTCCTGTTAAACCTTGGATTTCTCCTGCTTTCATAAGAGGCATTCCCGCTAGGCCTTGGCCTTCTCCTGCTTTTATATAACCATCTGGCATCTGTGGGAGTATGGCTTGCCCAGGAGGCCCAGGTGGACCTGGGGGGCCTGGTAATCCACGCTCTCCATCTTTGCCTCTTGCCCCTGGGAGCCCTGGTGGCCCCATAGGTCCATTTAAACCCTTTGTAGCAATACCAGCTGGACCTGGTGCTCCTGGTGTTCCTGGTTCCCCCTTAGCACCAGGAAAACCTGGGATGCCTGGAGGGCCAACAGAGCCTCTTATACCAGGTATTCCAGGAGGTCCTCTTGGGCCTTGCTCACCATTAATTCCTCCTGCTCCTTTAGGTCCTGGTGCACCCATTGGCCCAGGTAGACCAGGTGACCCTGCATGGCCAATGTCTCCTTTGGGCCCTGGTAAACCTGGATGTCCCTTAAGACCAGCAAGACCCTGTTCCCCTGGATATCCCGGTTTGCCCTCCAGTCCTGGTAGGCCTCGGTCTCCTTTAGCACCTGGATACCCTGCGGAGCCTGCAGGTCCTCTCTCACCTTTGGGCCCAGGTAGGCCATTTTCACCTGGTATGCCTCTAAGTCCTTGAGGGCCCATGTTTCCAGGTGGTCCAGATGGCCCTGGTTCTCCTGGAACACCAGTTGCACCTTGGTCCCCTTTTATTCCTGGAACACCAGGGAGGCCTTCAGGGCCTCTGTGTCCTTTCATCCCTGGCAAACCTGGTTTTCCAAATCCTGGAAGACCAGAGGATCCAGTCATGCCTGGAGGACCGGACAATCCTTTGGCTCCAGGGATCCCTGGTAATCCTGGTGGGCCGGTTGCTCCAGGCTTTCCTATCCCTGCTGCTCCTGGTTCCCCAGGAGGTCCTTGCGGACCTGGGATGCCTGATGTTCCTGGTGTGCCTGGCAAGCCCTGATCACCTTTAACACCCGGTTGACCTGGAAACCCATTTTCACCAGGTTTCCCTATCCCAGCTAGTCCAGGGGGTCCTGGAGGTCCCTGTGGGCCTGGAAGCCCTCTCTCACCTGGACGACCCTGAAGTCCATATCCATTTTCTCCCTTTTGTCCATGTATACCAGGAATTCCTGGCTCACCCTTCTCTCCAGGGATACCCCTTGGCCCTTGTGTTCCTGGTAGTCCTGGCTGCCCTGGTTTTCCAGCAACAGAAATTCCCGCAAGGCCAGGAATTCCAGAGTGGCCTTGAAGCCCTCTTGGTCCTGGGAGACCAGCAGGTCCCATTTCACCTTTTTCGCCATTTAATCCTCTGTCCCCTGGCTTTCCTGGTAAACCTGGCAAGACTGGCTTTCCAACTGCAGAGAATCCTGGTGGTCCTGGGAGACCTGGTGGTCCTTGAGGACCTGGGCTTCCATATCCTGGTTTTCCTGGAGGCCCTGCAGGGCCCGGTTGCCCTCTTGGGCCTGGTGGACCAGAAGGGCCTTGTTCTCCCCTTCCCTGTAAAGCTAAGACAAAAAAATAAAAATTATACATTATTAGTACTAGCCTAGCAGATAGTGGTTTATGTTGTAATATAGTTAACACTTTAAAAGAGGAAACACAACACACATCCATTTACGTCTAGGAAACATAGTGTTCTTTAATTTAAAAGGAGTACCATCCAGTCAGAATCCTGCATGCTATTCCTGACTGAACCAGATTTTCTGTGAGCTTGGGCAAATGACCTTTCCTAAAGGATAGATTTTCAAAGGCATGGGATGTTCTGCTCCGCAAGCAGCAGCTGGAAGCTCTGCGACATTGGATATCACAAAGATCATCAAGTCTAGAGTCCCTACACTAAAACAGGATTAGCTAAACGTGTATCTAGAGTAGACTTGTTTTAAAAAAACCTCCTGTGAAGGAGATTCTCTAACCACTTTTAGCAATAGGTTCCAGTCCTAATTGTTTTCTTAGTTTAGTTTATTGTTTGGCCACAGGCTGTAACAAAAATAATACAAAATTTACAAAACAACATTTCTTACATCACCATTAAAATAGGGCATATATATAACTGAGCCCCAATTACAATTTGAGAAAAAAGAAAGTATACATCATAAAAAACAAGAATAAACATCTGCCATGCCCTTCCCGGGGCTTATATTGGCGATACTTGTCACCTACAACCATCAACCCTAGAGTAATTGTTTTCAGGTTAGGAAGTTCTTACTAATATCTGCTTCTTAAAAATCTGCTTTTCTCCAATTCTGTTATTCTTTCCTCAGTGACTTTGGTGAACACTTGTTCCCCATCTTCTTTATGGTGGCCTTTTGGATATTTTGAAAACTGTTATGATGTCCCTGTTCAGTGGTCTTTTCTCTAGGCTAAACATACTTGGCTCCTTCAGCTTCTTATGGCTTCCATTGCAAACCCTGTTTGACTTCTGTGTCTCTCCTCTGGCTCGTCTCCAGTTTTCCGAGAACCTTCATAAAAAGTGTCAACCCCAAACTGGATACAGTATTCCCGGTGTTCCAGGAATAATTCCTTTAAAACCCAGTTGACCTGGAAGCCAGTGTTTCTACAAACACAGCCCAAGGTGGAATTTGCTGCCTTTGCAACAGCATTACTTCTGTGAATCAGGGGCAGTGCACATTGCAGGGCACCAGGGGCATAGCCCCTCCTGACCTGATCCCCCTCCACACACTCTTCATGCATTTAAAAAGAAAGAAAGAAAAAAAACACACACAAAAAAACCACCTTCACTTGAGTCCCAAAGGCACAGAGAGGGGGTAGGAGGGGAGCCAGCAACCTGCTCCACACTTGCTCCGAGTCCTCCAGTTCAGCAATCAGCTGAGTGCTCAGTGTTGTTGCTGTGCCTCCCTGGACACATGTGCAGGCAGGAGCTGAGGGGGTGGGGGCCAGTGCCTCCTGCTGAGCCTGCTCTAAGGAGTTCCTTAAGGGACACAACTTTACAAAAGTGATTTAGGCTATTGGGCTTAGAGCCCTTGCTGCCTGACTGGGGAAAAGCATTTTGCTTTTCCCACCAGTGGGGGCAGTGTTCCACAGAGCCCTATGGGCTGCTTTGAAAGACTGTTTGGACTGGAGACTCAAATGCCCAGGCAGTGCGTGTCAGTATGCACAGCTGCTGCTGTTGAGGGCTCAGCCTGCCTGCCTGTACACCACCCCCTAGGGTGGGGTTAAGAGAGCTCTCCTCATTTGGCATGCTGGTGATCTGCACCATTTTGGTGGAGAGTGCTGGCTGGCCTGGCTTGTTTGTGGCTTTGTTACCCCACGCGGATCTGCTTCAGACACATCCCCATTGGCGAGTAAGTTATTTTTAGTTATTTTGCTGGGAAACACACTGGTGAAAAGGGGGTCTGGGGTGCTGCTTGGGGGATAGAATGGGTGCTGCTTGGGTGGGAGAGAGTGGGGCTTCAACAGAGCTGTAACTGAAGCATGTTTTGGGGGACAAGTGGAATTCCTCGCTGCTGCTTTTGTGGTCTGCTAAGACTTGACATAATATGGTTCAATTGGTTTACGATCTGGTTTGCTTTTGCTTAATGTTCCTTGCATTTTAAAATGGCCCCGCCCTTTGCAGTTTGGTGGGATGTTGTGGCAGGCTTTTTCACTAATGGCTAGTCTTGCAAGAATGCTCTGTGTTTAGTTTCAGCAGAAAGTACCTCTTACATTGCAACAGAGCTGTGTAGCATGTTTTGGGGGGACAAGTGGAAAGCCCTGCTGCTGCTTTTCTGGTGTGCTAAGGACTGCACATACCATTGTTGCCTTAAGATGGTTTGCTTTGCTTGCTCTGTGTTTGCATGATGCATTGCTGTTTTCCTTCTCCTCTCCCAAGCATGAGTAGAGAGGCCATTTTGTAAATTTGTGGGTCTACTGGTCGTGGCTACTCTTTTCTTAAAATGTTTCCTTCATTTTTTCTTTGCTGTTTTCTGCTGGAAAGTAGTTTCTGGCCTCTCTGCTTGTGACTGTGTGATTTTGAGCATCTTGCCTGGGGTTTTTGTTGAGAAACAGAAATGCATTGTTTAAATTTTAATGGGGCTGGTTTGGTGCCAACAGAGGCCTGTAACTGGGCAAACTTTTGAAAAAGGCCTGTTTGCTTGGACAGGCATTTAACTGTTGGGGATAGGGTGTAGCTACTAGGGATGCTGGTCTGGATAGGCCTGGTTTGGTGGCAATGCAGCCCTGAAACTTGCCAAACTTCTTTTAAAAGGCCTGTTTGCTTGGGCAGGCATTTGGCTGCTGGGGATACAGTGTTGGTACTGGGGATGCTGGTTTGGATGGGGAGTGTTTGGTTTCTATACAGGCCTGCAACTGCTCTCCTTGTGAACAGAGGAGAAAGTAGGTAGGAGCATGGCAGACGAGAAGGCTGCAGACAACAAGGAGACCCCTTTCCCCTGTTCCCCATTGAACCCATCTCTTCCCCTTACTCTTCTCGTGCACCGAAACCAAACCTTTTCCTTCCTACTCGCCTCTGTTGTCCTTCTCTTCCCTTTCATTCTCTTCCGAAAAGGATGCCATGAAAGGATGGCATGAAAATCGAGGATTCGAGAGTTCAGGATAAATGTAGGCAATGGCAATATAATCTATTTTTGTAACCTGCTATGGTTAATTTGGACCAGGTGGGAGAGAGTGGATGGGACCCCAGTAAGAGGACTCTCTATCCCCCAGTGGGAGTACTTCACACAGCAGCAAGGAGTTCCCAGCATTAACTAATGTAATGTCCATCCAATGTTAACCCTGGGAACTCCTTGCTGCTGGGTTAAGCCACGCCACTGACTTACCGCTGCCCCTGGCTCTGCCTATCGCTGCCCTGGCTCCAGCCCGCCGGCGGCAAAGCTGCTGGCAGAAGGTTCAACCTAACCACTGTCCACCAGCCTCAAAAACCACCAGCCGCCACTGCTGTGAATTATATTCAGTTTGTGGTGTCCAGTCCACTAGATCCTTCTCAGCAGAGCTTCTGCCCAACTGACAGTATATGGTTAAACCAGCTGCCTAACGTCCATTCAGAGTTGCTTGTTAAGTTGCTCCTTACCTACTCTGTGCCTCCATTTATCCCATCTGTAAAGTAAGCATTAAAATTCCTGGGATTGTTGAGTCATAAATATTTACAAACCACTCACTTTTCCTTTTCTATCTGCTAAAATGACCAGCAGCCAGATAGTTGATACTGACACTTAAATGGTTGTCATTTGTCACAATATCCAAAGTGAAAGGAATAATGAGGTGGCACGTGGGATTTAGCTTATCTCTGACCAGCTATGTCAGTCCAACTCTTTGCTGATACATGAAGACAATTTTACCTTTTGGTTCACAGTTTAACATTCGGTTGTCAACCTTAAGTGTTCAAAAATCACTATTTTATTTTCCCTCTTCTTACTCCCATATCTCTACCCCCAAAGTCTAAGATTTTCTGCTGATTTCAGAACCTCTATGATGATCTAAAATTGCATTTTCATGTTTTTCTCCACAGTTAGGCAGGCCAAGCTTTTTTTCCTTTTAATTAATAAAATAAAAAATGAAAAATAAAATAAAATAAAAAATGAAAATGGAAGTTTTCAATACTTCCACAGCTTGGGCACATGTAGGGATTCTGTATGGATCCAGAACCAAGGAGACAGGCTGTGCATAGCGTAGCCAAGTTATCTTTATTGGAATACTGTACACATACAGCAGCCTGATCCAGACTTCAGACTGTACTGGAGATGCAAGCTTCTGATTAGGGCAGTGCATTCGGGTTTTGAGAAAATACAAATAAATGTTAAAAAATGACCTTTTTAGGTTCTATATTCGAAATATGAATACTAGGTCTGTGTATTCAAGTTTTGAGTGAACCCACCACTTCCTGAAAAGGACCCTTGGCCCGCCTTTTTAGGCGGCCACCAGCGACATTTGTCAAGCTCCATATAGAGGAATGGAGCTAAAGAAGGGGGTGAGAGAGGCTGCAGCCTTTTCCCCAGCAGTGCACGCAGCGCCGCTGTCTGGGAGTGCTGGAACATTCACGCCGGGCTGCTATGAGGATACCTCAGCAGCCAGGATGCAATCTGCCCAGCAACATGGGGGGCGAGCATGGGGGCCCCGCCTCTTGCAGGGAGCCTTCCCACCCGTTGTCTCGCTCAGCGCCATTCGGAGCGCCGTTAGCGAGTGGAAAGCCCCCGTCCCTCCCTCCCAGAGATACTACGGGTTTATCCGGTTGCCTTAGTAGGGGCCAGGAAGGAATTTTTAAGAGAAAACATGATTGGTCAGAATAGTTTTTCTCATTTTTCGCCTTCCTCGTAGTCTTCCTCGTTTTTTGTTGTTTTGGCTGATCAATCCCAGGTAGTCAGGATTGAGGGAGGGTAGTAGTTATGTTTACACTTGTCGCATTCTTGCAGGGGTCCAGTGCTGTAGCAAGTTTTTAATAAGATGTAGTAAAAGAGGCATTTCCCTAAGAGATGTGAGGGGAACATCTGGGGCATAGGTTGGGCGCGGCCAGCCACAGGGTTAACCTCCCAAGGTGAGTTGCTGGCAAAGGTGGGAAGGGATATGAGCGGTCCCCAAGCTGGCGGTAACTTAAATCCTTGGCTCGTGTCCGGAAGGACCTTGTTCCCTCTGGAGGCGGTCGTTAGCCAACGCCGGAGGGAAGACGTTTGAGTTAAGTAAAAAAGGGTACATCCAAGCGTCCCCTTTGTTGAGGTTGTTACGTACCCGTTTATAGAAGTTAGCACTGGACCTGAATTGCCTGAGGGCAATTACCCCCACCCTGCCTAATTCCAATTTGAATAAAGAGTGCGGCCTTTCAAACCCAACATGTTGTCCTTGCTTCATTTTGGATGCGCCAACAAACGTAATATCAGAGATTTCAAACTGGGCCCCCCAAATTGCAGCACTTAACCAGCTTGGAGCTGGACTGATCTCTGACTCTCGGCTTAGCCACCTCTTTGGGGATCCTGTAGCGATGGTCACTGTCTAGAACTGTGGTCTCTAGCACTACAGCCAGGCCCAGCCCAACCAGGGAGAAATGGTGAGCCCTTGGCAGCATTTCCCCCTCCGTTAAGTCAATGACTCCCCTGAGCCAGCCCCATGCTCCATTTCCACTTAGTGATGCCACTTTCCACAAGCTAATGTCTCCCCTCTGAGCCAGAAACGATCCCCCACCCCCTCAAGCCAGAACTATGCCTCATTCCCCATCCCTAAGCCAGTGGCCTGAAATGTACCTAGTACTGAACAATCATGTTCGAGACAGGTGTCTTCCCCAAGGGGGAAGTGAATCCCATTCACTTCAAAGGGAGTTGTGTTGGTGTAAATGGTTAGCAGGAACACCAGACAGCTACAGGACTGCTCTCTTAATCTAAAGGTGGTAGGTGGGCTGCATAGGTACACTGTATCAAATGGGGTGGATATCTTGCAGACTGTGGGCTGGATGTTCGACAGTACTTTTGTCTGCCACGAGGTCTGAGCTCTCTTTGAAAGAGGTGTGTTGCCATGGCTTCTACTTTATGGAACATATTAAATGAGTCAAGTTTTTAAAACATTCTCAATATTCGCTTTCATGAAAAATAACTCTTTCCTGTGGTTGCTTGCCCTGAGGGGTGTAGTTGAGTGTCTGCATTCTACACCAGCCAGAACTTTCTCTCTCACCACTGAGGGATGGTTGATGGCAAATTTATGGAGTGATAAATATTTGATTATGATTTTATTACCTTGAGAAATAATAGCAAGAGGAGAAGAAGGTCAAATGTATATGGGATATGTTAGGCCATATGCATGCGTAATTAAGAACCCATGAAAGTAAATGGAAAGTTCCCTATTGACACCAGTGGACATCAAATGAAGCCTTTCATGATTTTTCTTCAACCTATGGGAAATCTGGTACTGCTGAAGGGAAGAGGTGAAAGTCTGCTATCAGTAGGATTTATTTCTTTTAGTGTGTCTAGCTTTTCACAGGGCTTTGGATGGTGCTGTGCAAATAAATCACTAAATGCTTAGGGCAGTAGAAAGAAGATACGTAGGCTCTTTTCACACGGGTGCCTCCCGCCCCCCCCCCATGTGTGCGCGGTGGAGGGGGGTGCCTGTGCGAACGGAGCCTGTGGTGGTGAGGCATCCGTGGGAACGGTGCCCGGGGTGGGCGGGTGGGTGTGCGCGCTCCTGCGCTCCGCCCACCTCCACCCATCACCCACGCACAAACAACGGGCTTCAATGCCTGGAGTGGGTGGGTGGGTGGAGATGGGTGTGTGCCCGTGGGAATGGCCGCACACCCATCTCCACCCACTGCAGGCACACACCCATCCCCCCACCCACCGCAGCCCGTGTGAAAAGGGCCATGGAGTGCAGAGTGCTATCACAAACAGCTGTTCTGGATTAAGAACCCCAGAAGAATCCTCTTACTGTCCTGTTCTGGCAATCAGTGTGGATAAATGTGGTTAAATGAGAGGTTCATTACAGAAATATAACGTTTGAACCACTTTTTTCAGAGTAATTAACACTGACCAAAGAAACTCATGAAAACATCAATAATTATGGAATGTGATGATGGACTAGTTCCACAGGTTGAGTGTGTGTTTTGCACATAACACTACACAGAGGTGATGTGAGCACAGCTAAAGGGGAGTTAAAACTGTCAAATATAGCAAAGTGCCATCTTTGCAAAGTTCTTCATAACTTCTGGAAAAAGTTGTGTTTTTTTGTTCATTTTTATACATTTTATGTATTTATCCTATTTAAAACATTTTGACAGTTATCAGCATTAGGATATCTTCAGTTGGACATAGGGAGATTTTTAAAATGTCTTTATCAGTTTTATATATATATAATAAATGTAGTTAATTGCATTACACTGGAGTGTATGTTATAAAGAAGAAACAATTCATGTTTCTGCATTTTTTTCTCTATCTTTTGCAATAGATAGGCTTTTGAAACCAAATCTCACATTGCCTCAACTACCAAAGGCAGTGATTTAAAGCATCGTGGTACTATGTGCAACCACTACTTAATGACTAGGTTAAATAGAGTTGTCTATTGCATTGCCTCATTTCAAATTTACAAAAGAATGGAAAGTTTTCCATGTGTGAACTATGGAATAGCATTTGTTACTTTTCTAAATTAAAACTGCATTTAGATTTTGATATTTTAGGTTTGTCTCTGCGATCATGACTGCTTTTTAGTAGTCAAATCAGACAGGAAAGCACCAAATTTTATTTTAGCAGGTCACTTTCCATTTATATGTTCTCAGAACTGTTCACAATTTAAGTTTTGTGGTTCCTAACACAAGGCGCTTTAACAAAAAAAAAGTTCCTTAATTCTTTTGCTTTTTTACAGGAAAATGCTTGGACGATGTTTTAAAAAAACCCAGCAGATGGCGGGATTCTACCATGTATAAAATATAAATAGAAACATAGAGGGC
The DNA here is from genome assembly GCA_003113815.1 of Sphenodon punctatus. Classification (NCBI taxonomy): domain Eukaryota; kingdom Metazoa; phylum Chordata; class Lepidosauria; order Sphenodontia; family Sphenodontidae; genus Sphenodon; species Sphenodon punctatus. The sequence goes on from QEPC01007516.1 coordinate 453,896, forward strand.
TCTCTCTCTCTCTCTCTCTCTCTGCTTCAATAATGAATCTTGGAGTTGTTTTCTTTGGGAGTTATAGTCTTGTAGGACTTTAGATGATGTTTTATGTATTTTTTATTCCTAACATGAATATGATTGTCTGTCAGGTGCTTATTTGGGAATGACCAAAATCCTACACTTCGTACGAATGCACCATGCTTTTCAACTGAGGACAGTGCAGATAGAAGTAATTATAAGGATACAGAATCTTTTGAACAACCAAAGTTGTTTTGATCAGTTTAAGAAGGCATGTACTGGTATTGTAAGGATGCCTCGGAGAACATGAAGAATGTGTGTGTGTGTGTGTGGTGTGGGTCTCTCAGGCCCATAGATATTATTATTATTATTTATTTATTATTTATACACTTTTATATAGCACCAGCGATGTACCTGGTGCTTTACAGAGAATAAGATAGACACGGTCCCTGCCCGAGAGTTTACAATCTAAAGACAGGGGGAGGGGAGACAGGGAAGGGGAACAGAGGGAGAGACAAGGGATGCAAAATTCATTAGGATGTGGGAACTCAGGTACACGTTCTTGGTTTGGTTACAGTAAATTGGGAGTTTGCAGATAACAGGTGGGGGATAATCCTGGGTGGGGATGATTAGCAGGAATTTGGAAGGGCGGAGTGGAAGAGGTGGGTTTTGAGGAGGGACTTGAAGGTGCGGAGGGTGGGGGCAAGGCGGACGAGGGCAGGGAGGGAGTTCCAGGCGTGCGGGGCAGCGATGGAGAAGGGACAAAGGCAGTTGGGGGAGCAGGGGAGGCATTGGAGGGTGGGGGAGGGGATGGAAGAGGAGCGGAGTGCTCGAGCAGGGGTTCGGAGTGAGATCAGGGCAGAAGGGTAGGAGGGAGCAAGGTTGTAAGGGCTTTGTAGGTGAAGACGAGGAGCTTGTGCAGAATATGTTCAGGAAGGGGGAGCCAGTGGAGAGAGGAGAGGAGAGGCTGCACATGGTCAAAGTGATAGGCTAGGTGGATGATCCTGACAGCAGAATTTTGAACAGAGATGAGGAAAGAAAGGTGAGCGGGGAAGACCAGTGAGGAGGAGGTTACAATAGTCGAGGTGTGAGATGACTAGGGCGTGGATGAGAGTTGTGGCAGAGGAGACAGACAGAAAAGGGCGGATCTTGGCAATGTTGTGGAGGGCAAAGAGGCAGGATTTGGCCACAGAACCAATGTAGGGTTTGTAGGTAAGGTGCGAGTCTAAGATGAAGCCCAAGCTACGGGCTTGGGGGACAGGGAGGATGGAGACCCCGTCAATAGCAATTGACAGGGAAGAGGGAGAGGAAGGATTGGGAGGGAAGATAAGGAGTTTAGTTTTCACCATGTTCAGTTTGAGTTGGCGTTGAGGCATCCAGGCAGAGATATCAGAGAGACAGTTGGTGAGACGAGCTAGGCCAGAGGGGGAGAGGGAAGGAGTGGAGAGATAGAGTTGAGTGTCATCAGCGTATAGGTGGTATTGGAAACTGTGGGAGGCAATGAGTTTGCCTAGGGATTGGATGTAGATAGAGAAGAGTAGAGGGCCAAGGAGAGAGCCTTGGGGAACCCTGACCGAGAGGGGTAGGGAGGAGGAGGGGTAGGAGTTAGGAAGAGATACATTGAAGGAGCGGTCAGAAAGGTAGGAGGAGAACCAGTTGAGGACAGAGTCCTGGAATCCCAGGGAATGAAGCGACTCAAGCAGGAGTAAGTGGTCAACAGTGTCGAAGACAGCAGAGAGATTGAGGACAAGAATAGAGTAAAGGCAGTTGGATTTAGCCACAAGAAGATCGTTGGTGATCTTAGCCAGAGCAGTTTCAGTTGAGTGAAGGGGCTGGAAGCCAGATTGGAGGGGGTCAAGGGAGGAGTTGGCTGAGAGGAGGTCGAGGCAACGGGAGTAGACAATGTGTTCAAGGAGTTTGGAAGCAAAAGGGAGGAGTGAGACAGGACGGTAATTAGAGGGTTCAGAGGGATCCAGAGTGGACCTTTTTGAGGATGGGGGAGACTGTGGCATGTTCAAAGGCAGAGGGGAAGGAGCCTGTTGAGAGGGAGCCAGTAGAGAGGGAGATAGTCTGAAGGCTTGATTTGTTGCTCTTTATATTTATGGATGACGTTTTCAAGGAACTGTTCTATTCTTACTACATTCTAAGGATCTCAGGATCAGTTCTTTCTAGGATCGCTTGGTCTCCTGCACAGAAACGACTGCAGACTCTCAAGAGCGTAGGGAAACTCAGAGTGTCTTTACGCTGTCTCCCAACCGTTCTTCTCAGGTCTTCTCTGGTAAGAACTCTCCAACCTCCTTCCCGGAGGGCAATTTCCCTCCCTTTCTGCTCCCTAAGACGCTTGATTCTGCTCTCTGCTCTTGATTCACCCTTCATATCTGCTTTCCCAGCTGACTAGTCATTTCCCCCTAAGTTGTTTCCAGTGGGGCAGTTAGTTGCTGGACTGCTACTCTCAAGGGAATACCTACTGCCACAATGACAAACTGAAACTTGGGTAACAAAGAACTTAATGCATCACATCCCCAAAGTCTTAATGCATCACATCCCCAGAGTCTAGAGAAATATAGCTGTACTTGTCAATGAATGTCAAGGAATATAAAAATACGATGAAATAGAGTTAATGCTTCTCTCTTTCATATTTTATTTTAGTGGCAATCATGTGAAGCTACACACAAGTTTGAAATAATAGGTTTAGATCTGGTGGAGATATATTAGTAGGTAGAGTGCTGGCGAGGGGGCCAGAGGAATTGCAGAACTAAAATTCACACAGGTTTTTGATCAGTTAAGGGTGTAATGCTGCATCTGGTTAGCACTGGTGGAAGTCCCATTCATTTCAATGGAACTTTTGTCAGATCTCAAAGCTAATATCAACACAAATGGTGTTTTCACATTGACATGGAGGTGCTCATGGCACCCCTTCTTCTGCCCTCTTAGAGCCCTGCCTGGGTTTGTTTTAAACTGACCTGGCGGCTGCTACAGCCCAAACTCCGCCCCTTCCCCCACACGTTAGAGTTGTGAGTGGATCCCCACCACCCTATGGCATTGCTGGAGCAACCCCGGTTGACAGCAGGGCTGCCATGGCCATCTGCCGAGCAGACACCTGCCCGTTCTGCCGGCGGTGCTCTTCGATGTTTCGGAACACCACTGGCCAGGCTGCTCCGAAGCAGCGACAGTCTTCCCCGTCTCTGCTCTGCCTGTACAGCTGGCTTTTAAATGGATGGCCTACTTGGGGGTGAGGTGGAGCGGATGTGGGGCAGCTGTCTCTGTGAAGACATCCAATATAAGTGAAAGATCACACTGCTTACAATGGTTTTTGCAGCTCAATTTTGTCTGGCTGATGATTTACTGATGTTTTTCTTTACACCATAGTTCTAAACAGGGCTGACATCAGGAGAGCCACAAAGAATGTTTTTAAATGAGCAACGTGAGGTGGGGGTGGTCTATGGCTGCCGAGGGGTGTGGTTGTAGGACGCCCACACACGCAATGTGCGTGGAGAGGGCTTCAAAGGAGTGGCTCCCAGAAAGGCTGCCCCGTCCACAGAGGTGGCCACCATGGTCCACATGGGGAGGTTTTCAGGAGTGCTCTGTGTGGGGCCATGAGTGGCTGCTACGTGGGTCATGGGAGCATACCTTCCTTATGTACCACTGTTACACAAGCAGTTGGATGCATGGACGGTGGAGAGCCATGCTTGGATGCATCTTGTTTAAAAACACCCAAAGGGGTTATCTCACACAAAAATCTTGAAAGTGAATGAAGCTATAGGCTGAAAAGAAGTAGGGAAGAACTACCCTGCAACTATTCATAGCATCTTATTGTAACAAGGCTTCTATGTTTTCAGATAAACCTGGAAGTCTAAAGTTAAACTCTGCTGTTTCTTTAGAGGTTGATTCTTGTCGTGACAAAATGTTCTCTATTGGCATAAAGGCTTTTCTTTTCATTAATAAATATAAAGAAGCTTAGTTATGGAATGATCTTCAAGCCAGTCAGTGCCAGACTGAGTCCCAGTCACTTCAGTGGGACTTGTGCCCAAATGAAGGGCTAACACTACTGCTAAATGGATTGGCTGTTAGACAGTTATTATTGTAGCATAATAAGGGGAGGGTGGTGGTGTTAGCAGCTCACAGAAGTTGTTTGTTTCCAGTAGAGGCATTTCAAGAAGATCTTGCATGATTTGGGTGACCAGGCAATAAAATAGCATAAGAAATTCTGTATTGACAAGTGCAAAGTGATGCACACAGGGAAAAATAATCCAAATTATACATACACAAATTGGTATTAAAATTGGATGTTACCACTCTGGAAAAGGATCTTGGATTCACTGGGTATTAACAAATGTGATGGTGTCCCGCTTTAGCCTGTGAGCCACCAGCACATTTCTTAGTGCCACACCAGATGTTCACCCGGGATTGCTTTTCGGGGTGTTGGCAGCGAGCCTGGGCTGTAATCCCGGAGACCTCTGGGATTACAGTTGGGACTGTTGCTGACGTGTTCTTGACCTGGGTCACATTGTGACAGTGCTCCACCATCACGTCTATTAACACTCGTTGTTGACTGTTTGTTGAAAGCATCACCTTAATGTGCAGCAGTGGTCAAAAAGGCAAACAGAATGTTAGGGTTTATTCAGAAAGGGATAGAAAATAAAACGGAGAATATCATAATGCTGCTATGTTAAATATGGTGCAACCACACCATTGAATATTGTGTGCAGCTCTGGTCTCCCCTATATAAAAAAATATATGGGAAAGTGGAAAAGGTGCAGAGAAGGGTAACAAAAATGATCATAATGGGAAGGAACAAGGAAAGGCTTGATGGGTTAGGGCTCTTCAGCTTGGAGAAGAGACAACTGGGAGGGGATATGATGAAAGTTTACAAAAATATGAGTGGAGTGGAACAAATAAATAAGGAGCTGTTATTTACCCTCTTTACAAATATTTGAACTAAGGGACACTATGAAATTAGCTGACAGCAGATTTAAAAAAGAAATAAAAGGAAATAAGTTTTCACTTGACATGCATTTAACTTGTGGAACTTGTTGCCAGAGGATGCTGGAACAACAAATAGCATATCTACTTAAAGGACACGCCCCCCGCCCCCCCATCACATCTAATTAGAGGTGGGGATGTGTTTACGATGAAGGCACAAGATGAATAAGGACTGTGAGACTGACTTCACTCACAAGTCTGCTAGGCTGGGCCTTTCTTTCTTTCTTTCTTTCAATATATACCTTACACAAAGGCTCAGGGCAGCTTACAAAATAAAAATTTATAAAATATATAAAAGTCCCCTAAAAACCTCATTCCCCCCCCCCTTATTCCCTCCTGCCAAATGCTTGACCAAAAAGAAAGGTCTTCCACTATCTCTGGAAGATACCCAGGCTCGAGCTTAGACAAACCTCCAGGGGGAGGGAGTTCTACAACATTGGAGCAACAACTGAGAATTCTCTCCCGTGTGCCCCCGTTGTACAGACAAAAGTGGCAGATGGAACCCACAGGAGGGCACTCCCGGCCAACCACAGGGATCATGATGGGACATAAAGGAAAAGGTAATCTTTCAGACCATAAGTCTGTAGCCTCCCCTCTGTGTGTGTGTGTGTGTGTGTGTGTGTGTGTGTGTGTGAGAGAGAGAGAGAGAAGCCCATGACCTGTCAGGAAGGGCATGTTCCCTGAGAGACCAGAGGAGGTGTAGCCAAGGGGGAGTGCCTAAGTTTCAGAGGAGACTGGTTAGTGGTTAGAACTAGTTGGGCTGAGTCCAAGGCTGAATTTTGAACTCTCCAAAAAGGGCCTAGAAAAATCCCTTGGCAGGATATGCATCCGCTCCACCCTAGTGGAAGTGGGTGTGAGAGAAGCCAGTGTTGGGCAGTGAGACGTTCACCACTGAGGAAATGGCATGGAAGCTCCAGGTGGGGGTGGGGGGCAGTTGATCCCAGGGAGTCTAGGGACCTGCATGGGGGATATCAATATGCCAGTGTCAAGAGGCCAGGACCATGGCTGAACTTGAGCTGCACCATTTATTTCTGCTCCGGTCACAGCCACTTCTGTTTTTATAGACATTCGGAAATCAAAATTATACATGACTAATAGACTTAGTGCTGGTGGTTTTTTTTTAGCAAATATAGTCAAGGGGTAAACTTCATAAGAAGTCATTGTGTGCTTTTATATTTATATTTAAACTGTAGATTTTTTTAATGTGTTATTTTTATTATTTGTATTTATATTGTTTTATTGTAAGCCACCCTGGGATGCCAGAGGCATGAGGAGTGGAGTAAGAAATTTAATAATAATTAATTAATAAATCATCTAGACTGCAAATGTAACAAAGTGGGAGTGTTTTTCATCAAAAGCTAAATCACCAGGCTGGCTTTCCATCTGTCCGTTACAGGAATTTGAAAGCCACAAGCTGCTTTTTTTAACCACAAGGCAAACAATCCAGGCTTTTCTTGCCTTTTAAAAGTTATTTTTAAATGATTTTTAAAAAATGTTTAAGCATCAAGATTTTTAAAAATAAGTCAATGCTGAAATTGAGCACACAGTTCCATAAACCCAGTCAGTGCACAAGCTAAAGATCATGATGCAGGCTATCGGACAGCTTTCTTCTGGTGAGAGGAAGGCAGTTTATTGAAGACCCAGTTTTTCATGTGCTCTAAAAAAAACAACACTAGAAAAAGTAGGATTTGCAACTTAATCTTTATCTTCAATTCCAGCTATTACACTCACTCATGTAAAGGAGCTGTAGCAAAACAAAAAAACTGAGTGAACCTAATGATTTGTCCAAGAAAAGAGGTTAGACATCATTGTGGCTGTGTTTGTTTTTTCTACTAGTAGAACTGAATTAACATCTTAGAAGATATTTCACGTTCTGTTTTGGAAGTAGCGGCAGTTAAGTTGAGGACTTTGGTCATCTTCCTAAAGCCTAAATGGTAATTTTATATGAAAAAATTGCTTCAATTTATTGTTACTATGTAGGAAATGGCTCTATTGGGACTATAACATTAATTTGCGCATGTACAATCAATTCTAAGAAATGATTTGTTGGAATGAAAGAATGTTTTGTTTTTTCTAAAAACAAATGGCCATATTATCCTTAATTTTGATTATATACAGTGTATGCATCTTGCACACACTCATATTTTGTTATAATATATAGATGGTTTTAAAAATACTGGAGCTTTGTACTTGCGTAGTCTATACTTGCTATTTTATATTGCCTGAACTTTCTATTTTATATGAAGCCCACACTGAAGAGTCTCTTCTTTATTACAGTGCACTTCTAATGTTTTATAATGTTTATGAGCAGTAGACACCAATTTTAGGTAGCTGATACAGATTTGATGAGAGTAGGTGTCAACTTTTGAATAGATTATTCAAGAACGTTTGCACTGTAATTGAAATAAAGATTCCATATGAATAGACACCAGGAAAGGTATATGAAATCTTTCTTTTACTAATGGTTCTATATGTATTTGTGTATATCTGTTTACTGTATATATACCCCTCACATAGAGAGGCAAAGGGGAGGGGGAAAAGGACTGATTTTTCTGTCCCTCATATGCCTAAAAGTAAGTGTGTGTGTGTGTGTGTGTGTGTGTGTGTGTGCACTATATAACAAGTCAAAAGATGTAACTTTTTTCATCAGTATTGAAGTATTTTATGTAGCATGTATACTTAAGTTTGTGTTAGAAACGTCTACATAATATTTTCAGCATTAAACTCCTGTCTTTAACAGCAGCAATTATGCAGTGCAGCTCTATGTTGATCTCATTTCCATGTTTATATTCAGTGTTCTGAATTTTCACTGGTGGAACACAGAACACCATTACAAACCATTTAAGCATAGTTAAATGTCAGTGAAGCACATATGTCAAGAGAATATAATTGGACATCGCTTGTTCAGTTTGAACATGAATACCTGCTGGTTTGGTAATAAAATCACCAAGTACTTCATATCAATTGCTTTGATTGTTTGCTTTTTATCATTGTCATTTTTCAAGCCAAGAGACTTTGAAGAGCAGGCTCAGTAATATATTCTTTACTATTCTTTTATTCTTCAGCATTAGTGAATGCACTTGCTATGGTCAAAATAATACTATTGTTAACAGGGATGCATTTGGTTTTCACCTTCTGGACAGGTATGTCTACAGAGATAATCTTTCTTAATACTTTATAGTCAATCTACTAGGTACCTATTCACAGAACTAAAATGTTAATGACCCATGGGCATTAGTTAAACAAAACAGTTAACTGATGCATGAGAAATAGCTGGGTATGGCTTTTTTGAAAACAAAGAAAGAAAAGCCGTTTAACTTACCGTGACTTTTTACGTTAAATGGTAGGAAATGTGGTCCCTTCACACTAGATTGTTTTTGATATCGTTCAGAATAGAATCCATCTCCACCATGGACAATATTCAGAGAAAGCAGCAGCAGGCAGGATATTTGTAGCTTCATATTCCAAAATCCACTCTGCAAATAGAGAGAATAAATACTTTTAAAGAGCTTTATTATAAAAAGCTGTTCAAGTTGGGCAATTAAAGTTTTGCTAGCATGTACCAACTATAATAATGTTTATATTGCATATACTCTTACTGTCTGCAAATTTCTCCTGTTTTCACATTTTTCAAGAGGTGATGGGTTTCATAAAGAGCATGTTTCTTAGCTGTATATCTGAGAAACTACTGAAACTTTAAAATATTGGATGTTAAGGTTATTAAAAAAGCATAGAACTATAAAACCCATAATCAGTCTTCCGTTTTAAAATGCAATATAATCCATGTAGTATAATGTCACCATGTGCTATACTTACAGACCTTTTCAAAAATTATTCATATGCTAGTGGTGCAACAATGTTATATGCCTGCTAGCCACTTGGGGCTTCCAAAAGTAGGATTTGGGTCCTTTAGCATTAGAAAAAGTTTTGCTCATAAACCCATAGAAGTAGCACTTAGAATCCCATAAGGTATAGTAATACAGCCTTATGAATGACTTTGCCTAGTTGCTTGTTGTTAATGAACCCCTGAAAAATTCTGTCCCACATAAGTTCATCTGAAAGCCAAGCATAGCAAATGAAATCATAGCATACCATAATGTCTTAGGATGCCAAGTACGTAGTAAGACAGCAGCTAGTCTTCCAGTAGCCTACTCATATGCCCTTCTGCTACAGGTGTGCAGGGCAGAAGCTGTTATTTCAGGCATCATCTTGAGGTATTTATACTGTTTGTTCCCTTATTACATGAAGTTGCACTGTGTTTTAGCTCCGCCTTAAGGGACAGTAAGCACTAATTATGGTGGAAAGTTATCTGGGGCAGGCATGCTAGATTAGGTTGGATTTTTTCTTATACTAGATTTCATTTGCGTTTGGTGCAGTTATAGTCTTGCTGATCAGTTTCTCAAATATATCCATTCCTTTTGTTTCTAGGGTTGTAAAAGATGCAGGGTATTACAAGGAGAAGTGTACATTTTTGAGTATAGGAGAGGAGTTAGATTTGTACTGAATTTTCTGGGTAAATTTTTAAGGATCCTTAGAGTTACTTTAGGAGTTCCTTTCTGTTGTTGCTTACTCTCAAGAGGAATCTTACTGAAGTGAATGGGGCTTAGCTGGGTGGGTAACTCCTCACCATGTTAGGGGTTTACAATCTGCCCCTTGTAGCACTAGTTTAAAAAACAAATTTTTAAAAAATGAAATAACAAAATTAAGGACTAACTTTAAACTCCTTGTTTTGTCTGTGGGAAAAAAATTAATTGAAAAAGTACACAGATAAGGTGCTATCTATAAGTATTTCAAACTTCCTATTTTATTGAATTTTGGATAAATATGGGTTAAGGCTGGTTATTTGATGTACTTCATGGACACAAATTACTTAAGATACACAGTAACATTTTAGTTAGTAAGAATTCATTTTATGATTGCATTTTAAAATGAGGTTACTTCATACCTCAGGGACTGCCTCGCCCTCCGCGCCCCAGAGCGGCTCCTTCGGTCTGCCAGGGGTGCCGCCTTGGAGGTCCCCCGTGTTAAGCGGGGGGCCACAATGGAGAGGGCATTCTCGGTGGCCGGGCTGTGCCGCGCCTTTGGAATTCCCTCCTGGAGGAAGCTCGCCTGGCCCCAATCCTTCTAACATTCCAGCGAAATGGCAAGACCTGACTGTTCGTCCAGGCCTTTAGGGAGGGTGGATTAGGGGTTTTTATCTCCCTCCACCCTTATTTATTGTATTAATTGTTTTGTGTCACCCTAGCCATGTTTAATTGTGAGATTTTTATGAGTGTTTTAAAATATTTGTATAATTGTATTTTTATATTTTTGAAATTGTTAGCCACCCTGAGATGTGTTCAGGAGAGGCGGGATATAAATAGATTAAATAAATACTTAGCAAATCAGTCTGTGTTTTTATAGTAGTGGCTGGCTTTGGCCAAGCTAAGATTGTTACAACTGTGATCTTCAAATCACTGCACTTGTACTAACCCAATTCACCTCAGCAGGCTTTTGCCAGCAGAGCACTTTTGAGGGTATGAGTCTTGAATAATCTTGCTTACTGATATTTATTTCCATTAATTAGAATTTGTCCATCTGATTTTTTTTTTTTTTAAAGTAGTAGGGAGTTTCATTATGTTTGTTACATTGTCATGTCATCATACATCAATGATAGATACCAAGCAGTAAGTTTCAGTTTGCGAATCTTTTGTGGTCATGGTTCTAAAAAGTGAAATAATACAGGACAATGAAGATCATGCCTTTTTAAAATTTAGAATGAGGCTTGAAAACTACAGGTAAAATAATACTTATTATTATTATTTTTATTTTATTTTATCATAAGCTTTTATATAGCGCCAGCGATGTACCTGGCGCTTTACAGAGAATAAGATAGACATGGTCCCTGCCCGAGGGCTTAAGTATTCTAAGCAAAAATTAAGTATGTGGTTTTTAAAAATACCTGTCGTGGAGCTGGTCCAAAAGGTTTGTTGTAGAAACAAAATTTGAAAATGAGAAATGTGATTTTGAACCTTGTGATTTTTAAAAAAAAATATTCAATTGACATTTTAAAACTTCACAAACTAATTTGAAATGGGATTGTTTTTCAGAATTTTTTTTTTGACCTTTGATGCAATCCTCACTTATACAGGTGCACAAGAGGGTTACACACATGTAAGGCACTTTGGTGTGCACCATGCCGCTTACTAGACTTAAGTGGGCACCAAATCTTCATTCACAGCGAGAGGACCATTGCTGTGCTGCACAGTGATGCAACAGGCTGCTGTCCCTAATGTGGGAGTACAGAATGCATCTTTACTTGGGAGCACACTGACGGGTGGTCAGACTTAAGTGCTAAGGGACTGTACTGAGCTCTAGAAGGTAACACTGCATGTCCCTGTAAAGAGTGGACAATGGACAGTGTCGTCTCTCATTGGGTGCTTTTAGATGGGTGCACCAGTCCTTCTGAAAACAACTACTTAAGTCTAGCGCTGCACTTCGGCACGCAACATATGTGTGCGTAACCCCCTTATGCACTGAACAAATTAAGATTGTGCCAATTCTCAACATTTAATGTAATAATGATGTAGCAGAAATGCTAATAACGAGTTTCTCTAGCAATATGAAATGTCATGCTTGTTTGCCAGTCTGGCAATAACTAGTTGAGAATAAAGATATGAACATTTTACAGTAGTCCTGCAAATGTACCACTTTTTACTTTATTAGTTTTAAGCTCAGTGTGTTAATAGCTTCAAACAGTCATGTTTTATATTGTAAGAGCATCAGGTGCCTTCACTCATATTTTGGCCGACAGCCTCATTCATAGCTCTTACTCCTCATTGCCAATAGGATGAATAATTTCTAATGCACGTGCACGCACAGACTCATGAATAGGAACAACTTTTCAGGAAGCAGATGCGCAAAACCATGTTGACTTTGTGATTATCCCAGATTCCACCCTGGAATGGTACTTTTGCTCATTTTTGTGGTGGTGTACAGAGAGGAAATAAAAATTAGGGGTGTGCAATTCGTTTTTGTTATAATAGCAAAAATGAAAATTTGTTTTCTTTTTTGTTGTTGTAATAATGAAAATGAATAATAATGAAAACAAAAGGTAAAATTTTAGTTTTTGAAATCAGGGGAAAAAACTGAAAAATGTATTTCCAGCTATAACATTTGTTTCTTATTCAATTCAGATGAAACTTGGAGAGAGAGTACCTCCAAGGGAGGGGCACTATGTGTAACAAATTTCAGAAGGCTTGGATAAAGGGACCTGACTTTATAAGTAATTGAATATTGTAATATTAAGAAAAGCTGCATACACATTCCTAGCTACGTCGTCTTTATCTTCCATCCAATTTGCATGAAACTTGGGAAGTGTATGTCCTTTCCCATGATTATCAATCTTGCCAATTTTAAAAAAGATTGGACAAAAAGTCTTGAAGTTATAAGACATTAATTTGAAAATGCATTTCCGGGAGTAACATTTTTATATTCCATCCTGTTTACAAGACACCTTCCCTGTCATCACTGCCAAACAACAAGACAATTTGATAAAGGGCCCCAATTTTATAAGCAATTGAAGTTATTCCCTTGAAGACCACTATTCAAATAAATAGCAGCACATACAGAACCAGTCAGAGGCAGACACCTGGCATGGCAGGGGGAGGGAGGCTGGGGAGCAACCCAGCAGCCTGACAGACACATTCACTGTCCAATTACTGCATGCTTCCAGCTTTACAACACCAAACGTTGGTGACTTCGAGGCGGGCATAGAAGGGATGTAACTGGGACTTTGGGGATAGCATCCCAGCAGTCAGGAGACATAGTTTACACATCCAGGCTGGCCAATTATAATCCCAATCATCCTGCAGCACTGTGACAGAGGACATAAGAGAATCTCTATTGGCTCTTTCCTAAACAGATGCTTCCAACTTCCCAGTAACAAGTGGGGGAGAGAGGTTTGAGTGGTCACAGCACAAAATGAGGATATTTGGTTCACATTTCTGCTGGCCAATTGGTATCACAAACAGATCTTATACCACAGTGACACATAAGAGAATCCCTGGAATAGACTCATTCTCTGCATATGCTGTCCAGGCTTATAAAATTGAGACCCTTTATCACATCTTTCCAATATTTGGCAGAGATGATCCTGAAGTTGTGCGATGCAGCCCTACCAATTTCATGTACACTGGTTGGACTACAAAGATGTTAGTCAGACATACGTTTATAAGTGAATTGTTTATACCACCAGAAACCTTTATCCAATACTTCTGAAAGTCGACATAGGAATCTTGGGGAGGGGTATAAACTTTCCTAGTTTCATCCACATTACGTGGGAGACAAATAAGTTACAGCCAGGAATGTATATGCAGATTTTTGCAAAACAACATAATTCAACCGCTTATAAAATTGGATTCCTTTATCCAGTCTTTCTGAAATTTGGTACACATAATGTCTTTTGTTGGAGGTATAAGCACTCCAAGTTTCATCCAAATATAATATAAAACTAAAAAGTTACAGCCTGAAATGTGTTTTCTATTGAAATTTGGCTGTGGTACAATATTGTAATAACCTGGATTATTTGGAAATAGCTTGCCCTGGGAAGGGATCTAACTTGCATAGACTGTTCTACAGCTCCCTGGGCTAGATTGGCCATTAGTGTGGTCTGGTGTGGTAATCGGTGTTTCTAAAAGTGCTTTTATTTCATTTGGAGAGAGAAATTAGCACTAATTCCATATATGAGGCACCTGGGTTTGGGGCATTTTTCCAGTTTTTCAGACCAAACCTTTGTGAGTAGTGGCAGCAAGGCAGAATTTGTAAACTTATTCCATGTGAGGTCTTCCCTTTTCAGTAGTCCAGTGCCCCTAATCTACATAGTCAAGGAAGTGACTAGGAATTGGGATGTCTTGGAGCTGTTAGTGGTAAGGCCAGAACTCAGATGTGACCTTGCACCTTGCCTAATCCCCATACCAAAGGCCCTCAAGCGAGGACCAAACTAAATGTTTACAGAAGATTAAAGGCGCTAAATAAAAGTGTACACAAGTATTATGCAGAATGCTAACTTGTGAGCAGGGAATTGATGTCTTAAGCACTAAGAAATAACAAGAGGGGCCATTCTTTTGGCACTTCAGTTTGCACTAACCTGCCGCTGGTTAGCCTGCTGGAACAGGAACTTAAAATGAAGAGTGGTCAAAAACCAACTAAACCCCCAGAGAGTGAAATTGCTAGAGCTGAATTGGCTGAGGGAGGAGTGACGCAGCTCATGCTAGCCCTGTTAACCAGCAAATGGGATGCCTCCGTTGGTGAGGGTTTGGATTCAACTTTCTGTTTGCAGAGTTGGATGGAAACACTGGGCTTGGTTCTTACTACATATCTGAGAAGCTTGTGTATTCTAACTTGGTGGCTGCAAAACTCTCCTGTAGCTTCATCTAGTAGATTCAGTATTGCCATTGACGTTGGATCCCGTCACCACAAATCTCTTAAATGAGTAACTTCAGGAGAATTACTCTAGACTATCGCCAGCATGAGGCAGATTGAGCAAAGTGTGCAAATACCTGCTGGGCACCTTGCTCCCTGAACAGATGTAGCTCTTTGTTGTAGCAAATCCTAAAACTTCATTGTTGGTAATTCAAAAGTGGAGCTGTTCTTTGATGCTGAACCCCACATTTTTGCCTGGTTTGGGGACAGATTCTTACCTGGATTACACCAATATAAAGCAAATTCCACTGGCTTCCAGTAAGAGATTTTGGAACAGTTATAGCAGATTCTTACTGTCTCTACTGCCTTCTTTCTTTCATTCCGGACATCTTGACTAGAAGTCCATCCAGAAAATGAGAAGCCATCTAGAAGCATTAAGTCACTTAGAAATTTGAGATTAGCACCATGTGCAAATAAGGTGGCTTGCTTTTGTCCTAACTGCTCCTATTTCGCCCATGTATCATTTTTTGCACTTGGTTTAGGCACATGAATCTCACAGCTGCTAGTGTATTACCCGTTTTTGTGCTCACATGCCATTTGCACACCTGCTTCTGCATCAGACTTTTGCACTCGTTTGGCAAGTGAAAAAGGGGTATAAAGCCAACCAAAACAGGTAGCAAGCCTAATCCTTTAGGGGCCTCAACCTGTCTGATTCTACCTTAATTCATACTATTGAGCTTGGTGGAGCCATTCCTAATTCTCCTGGCTTGGAGAGAAATCTGAAATGGCCAGGATGGCACCCTAGTAGCATGATCATCTGTTTACAAGCCTAAGACCAATGCCTACATGAACATAATGGCAAAATGAGGAAAGCAAATCATGATCGTATGTAGAGAAGTGCAGAAACATTCTGGTTTCAAGGGTCAAAGGGAGGAGGGGCAGACATACTCAGCTCATTGAATTGGCCTTTTCTTACCTGACCGCAGCTAGAGTAATGCTGATCTGTTACCCAACGTTGTAAAAATAGAGATAGACTTAAAAATTTCCTTTTTTTGCACAGTGTTAAATAAGGGAGGGTTGGAGATAATGTTGAAACTTTCTAATATGCACAGTTTCTTTTAATCTGTTTTGAAGTATATTTGCAGGGATTGGGGGTGACTCTTCGGTATTTTTGCTTTCTTGTTGGTGGAAAACTAGATTGACTTCCACAGTTGCTATTGTGGTCACCCTATACAATAACTCAGTCAACAACTTCCAAACCCCTTTGTCCATTACTGTCGTTCTCTCCCCCCCAACTTCATTAAGAACAAAGCTGGCTGTATCCATTTCAGAAACAAATGGAAGTCAAAAACAAAAGCAAAAACGAAAACGAATTTTTGATATTTATGAAAATGAAAAAGAATAACGACATGGGTCCCATGTGCACACCTCTAATTAAAATGCCATGTGCTTCTTTCCAATGGTCTTTGCTATTGTGGGTTTACCCTTCTCATTTTAGCACCAAACATGCAAATGAAGTGTGGGCTTCCATATGCCACACCTTTTGAGTCTATTTGCAGTAACCACACACTAAATGACATGTATTTATTTTAATACCTGATTATGGGGACTGGAGACTTAAATATACCTAGAAATCCTGGTGGTGTGGGATGTAGTAGCTTTACCCCTGTTGGGGACGGATCATTACCTTTTGCGGACCAGTCTCCTGGTGCATGTCTGCCCCCAGAAAGGTGCAGGACTGGTTTGTTGGGTCTGCCCCCGGAGACTTATGGAACCAGAGAGGTTCCGGAATGCTTTAGGGGAAATGCCTTCCGACCTTGATGATCGTTCACTCGATGACCTCATTGCCTTCTGGAACAGCTTGTTGGCTGAGACTAACGACTGAACGGCTCCCAAGCATTGGCTTCCAGAAAGCCGATGGCGGGGGTCACTGTGGTTCATGGAGGACCTGCGCCGGATGAAGCAAGAAGAACGGCAGTTGGAGCGATGGTGGCGCCGAACTCGTACTGAAGCTGACCGACTGCAGCACAAAGCTAGTTTAAGAGCTTATGCTGTTAAAGTGTGGGCAGCAAAGAAAGCGCTCTTTGCTGCCCTCATTGCATCTGCAAAGTCACGTCCAGCGGAGCTTTTCTGGGTGGTGTAGAGGCTTGTCAGTCCGGCCTCTCTCTGCCTCGAACTGGAATTCTCCAGTGCCCGCTGTGACATGTTTGCTGATTTTTTTTGCAGGTAAAATCTCCCAGATTCACCACGACCTCGATGTTGCACTTATGACAGTGGGTGAATCAGAGGTATGGGAAGCCCCGCCATGTCTGTTGTTGTGGGATCAGTATCAGTGGGTATCATCCGCTGATGTGGTGGATGTCCTTGGGACCGTTTGGGCCACCTGTTGTGAATTAGATCTGTGCCCATCCTGGCTGGTGAAGACCAGCTGGGAGACATTAGGGCCGTTGCTGGTGGGGGGTGGTCAACGTCTCCCTTAGGGAGGGCAGGGTGCCGAGCCGTCTCAAAGAGGAGGTGGTGCAGCCTCTGCTCAAGAAGCCATCTTTGGATGTTGACTCCCTGGCCAGCTATCGGCCACTCTCTAACCTTCCCTTTTTAGGGAAGGTTATTGAACGGGTGGTGGCCCGGCAGTTACAAAGGCATCTGGACCGTGTCGGTTTTCTTAATCCCTCACAGTCTGGTTTTTGTCCTGGGTTTGGCATGGAGACTGCACTTGTGTCCTGGGTCGATGACCTACATCATGAATTGGATCAGGGCAGATCCTCAATTTTGATCTTACTGGATCTGTCGGCGGTGTTTGATATCGTTGATCACGAGATGTTGGTGGCGAGGTTGCAGGACCAGGCCGGGGTGAGTGGAATTGTTCTTGAACGGTTCCGCTCTTTCCTGGCAGGGAGAACTCAGTGGGTGGTTCTCGGGGAATGTACGTCATCTCCCTGGAATCTCACGTGTGCAGTTCCTCAGGGTTCTATTCTATCCCCTTTCCTTTTCAACGTGTACATGCAACCTTTGGGTGAGGTCATGAGAGGGTTCAGCATGCGATGTCAGTATGCCGATGATACACAACTCTACCTCTTGTTTTCTGGAGACTTAGGCCTGGCAGTCTCGGTGCTTACACGGTGCCTGGCAGCTGTTGGGGACTGGATGAGGACGAGCCGTCTGAGGCTGAATCCTGACAAGATGGAGGTGATGTTGGTGGGTAGGGCTGAGGGGGTGGTGGTCCCTGTAATCGACGGAGTCTGCCCCCCCGGCCGCTCAGGTTCGTAGTCTGTGGGTGCTCCTCGACCCACAGCTCCGCCTGGATTGTCAGGTGGAGGCTGTGGTGAGGGGAGCATTTCGCCAATTACATCTGGTGCGACAGCTGCGACCATATGTCTCAGGCTCGGATCTGGCCACCATCAACCATGCCTTCATTACCTCTCGACTGGACTACTGTAACGTGCTCTGCGAGGGGCTACCTTTGACAACGGTCCGGAGGTTGCAGCTGGTGCAGAATGCGGTGGCTCGTCTCCTAATAGGGACTTTATGCATCAAAATGTGTTTATGCATCATTTTGCATGTGTTATGCATCATTTTGTGTTTATGCATGTGTTTGATGCTTTATGCATCAAAATGTGTTTCTCCTTTCCTAGATGCCTTGAGTTAAGTTTTTGGAGCACTGTATTTTCTCGACAAAAATACTGACTCTTGCCCTGTGAATTACTTTTAGTATGATATTGAAACGAATGAGAACCTAGAAATCACAAACCTACATAATGGTTGACATGTTACCTCAAATCTGTTTTTTAACATTTCAGTTCAAGTTTTTGATATAATTAAATGTGTCTTTGAAGGCTTCACCAGAGTCTATAGCAGTAGTTTCCAAATTTGCCTGTCACCCCATTTTGAGCCTTAAAAATAAATTCCATGACCTAGACAGTAAAAAAGGCACATAAAGTATATCATATATCAAATCAGTATTGCAACCCCATCTGTAGATAGCATGACCACTCTCTGGCCTAAAATAAGCACTCCTCCACTAGTATCTCCCATGCTCCCATACAAATTTCTGTCTGGGTATTCTTGGTTAAGAGAAACCCATACCCATTGTAGTGCCAGATCAGATGAAATTGGTGTCGTGTTGGAGGAGACTCTTGGGAGTTTTCCAGGTATATGTTCAAATTCTATTGTTAAAGGAATTGTTTGGCTGATTTCTCTTCCTGTGTTTGATATGTTTTATTACCTATTCTTCATACTTATCCCTGGGAATAAAAGTCATTCACCATCAAATATACCCCAGCAACCTTTCAAATATGTGATGATGACCTAAATAGATGGGAAGAGTAATAATTTTTTTCCTTGATTTCCCCAGTTTTCCCCTTTTGACTGTATCACATGTAAGACATTTGTCCCCAAATAGTGCTAGGACAGGATTTCCCCTGCTGGAAAAGTCTTCAGCCCATCTCCCCACTTCGAATGATACAAGTTGTATCTATGCTAGACCATCAGTATGCTCAGTATATCTTTCAGTAACACAATCTATCTATCTATATATATATATTTAGCGACAGGCTCTAAACTTTGAAAAGCAGTGTCGGGAATGGAAGTGTGGAGACTCCTCAGACTCTCATAGCTCCTGTCTATAAGCCACATGAGCCTCCTGTATGTAGCCTACTACAGTAGAAGAAGAGAAAAAATGTGGAAGTTTCTTGTTAAATCATTGGCAGTACATTACTGGCTAAAACTGAGAGAATTTTGAGGCTACACAGATGACATAAAAATACCTGTGGAAATGTTAAGGACTTGGAGTACTTTTTAGCACTTTTACCCCTTACATTTGAGTCTATAATACTGTGTAATTTAAAATACAGACTAACCACTTGGAGTGTGCATATATAAAGCATTCCTGAGGGAAACATTATTTACCTTCTTAATTGCAAAATAAATATATATTTCAGTTTTCAAACTCATAACTTTTTCAGAATTATCAATAATGGATTGTTGGTTGGTTGTCCCTCTGTTTAACATGAACTCTCCCTAGGATACCATAGCTCTGCCTTAAAATCCAAGGAGGCTATTTCTGCTGCTGTTGAGCATTTGTTATTCTTTTGGATTCATACCTTTTTACATTTACAACAGCAGAAATGGTGGTATATTTTTCCTGAATAATGACCTGCTTTCACAGAACGTTGGTCTGTATTTATTTTGGCACTGGGTATTTGGCTGATGATAACTTGCTTGGTCATTTAAGGTAACTTTCAGTCACAACGACTCTTTTTAGCATGTTTGTTTTTAAACAGACACCACCCAATTGTATATTTAGAACTGTGTTTCTGTGAAGCCTGCTCACTTGTAGTTAACTGTGGCATATTGCGGCTTTAGGAAATACCGTTCCAGACATGATAGTCCTGTAAATCTAACTTGGTGACCTGAATTTGCTAATCTTTAGATCTGCAGAGGATTACCATATTATTATTTATTGCATCACCTCAAATCCCTTTCATGTTTTGGGAAGTAAGTGTGTTGGGGATCTACAAATGCATGATGAGACACAGTCCTTATCCAAAAGTGGTTGTGTTAAGACAAGATGCGGCAGCATCAGTGGAAGAAACTTATGAGAAAACCACGTTTTTTCCATGGCATTCGTCCTATCGCAGCTTATTCCCACTCCTGACCCCTTTTTTTTTCTCCTGGTAATATTGGGTGAAAACAGACATGATGCTAACCACCCTTTAACCACCCTTGGTGGTTATTTATGCATTCTGCAGGGCTGTACTGGTGCCCTATGCAGCCCTAAAACATGCATAAATGACCACCAAGGGTGGTTAAAGGGTGGTTAGTGTCATGTCTGTTTTCACCCATTGAATACATTGAAAATGTATTCAAGGTGAAAATGAGAAACTCATTTCTGGATCTCAGTTAATTTTTGTAAGACAAAAAGTTCAAAAGCTAAAAATTGTGAAAGCAGCTGATTTACACAGCCCTTCTTAAAATGGTTATGCCACAGCTTTCAAAGTTGTGTCAAAATCCTTAAAAAATAATATGGTCATGATTATTTTAACAAGAGATGGGCCAAAATTTCCTGATGAAAGAGTTTAGACCAGGTCCACTTTCAGTCATGGCATTATATTTATTGTCAAAAATTTGTTGAGCTTGCAAAAATCCTTCCTTAAAGTTTGTGGTGTGAAAAGGGTTGACTTCTGGATTCCAAATATTAGTCAAAATTTGGCAAAAACATCACTGGTCCTATATTCAACTTTCAATTCATAAACCCTTACAGTTTCATTTTCTTTCTTTTGTGAGACTGACATAGCTGTAATTTATATAATAATTTTATTTTTGTAGCCTCCCCTCCACACACCACCTGCCCAAGTAACCCCCTGCCAAATTGAGCTTGTAGTTTTTCGGAAGCATAAAACACAGTATTACAAGACAACAAAAAATCAAATTAAAAGGGGAAGGTAAACAGGGAATATGGAATACATTGAGGAGAACCAGCAGTGGATCCTAAAACCACCTGGAGAAGATTCTCTTTCTCTCTCTCTCTCTCTCTTTCGATATATAGATATGAACACCAGGCGGGCATAATATGATCACTGCTTCCCAAACCAGCAAGGAACTGTGCGGCCACATTCTGAACAGGCTGCAAGTGATGGAGAAGCACTGCTGGAAGCCCATAGAAGAGAGAACTACAGAAATCAAGTCTTGTGGTCACGCCTCAAAAACCTACCTCTTCCATCAGGCCTTTTCTAGCTCTTTATTCTCATAGACTCCTTCCTGATTTTCCCAACATCGCCTTCTCCTGTGTATGTAACTAAGCTAAGCACATATACCTGCAACATCACGCCTTCATGAATGTATCCTCATCTCCGCTCTCTCGTCTCCCTTAGATTGTAAGCCCGCCCGCCCACCCCACCCCCCAGGGCAGGGACCCTGTCTGTTTTCAACAGTTTGCAAAGTGCCAGGAACATTGTTGGCACTATATAAATATTTAATAATAATAATCACTGTTATACCATGGCAGTGTATAGACATTCGAGACACTATGGGTGTTTTCAGACGTTACGGGGCCGCTTGGCCCCGTACCGAAAACAACCCATTCATTCCCCGCCGGGGTCACCCCGTCAAGCCATATCAGACGTGCCGGGGGGATCCCGGCGGGGAATCTGGGAGGGGGCGGGGCTGCGTGGCGCAACGTGTGGCCGCACGGCCCCGCCCCCTCCACGCACCCCACCGCCCGCCCTCTGGGGAGACGGGCGGGCGGCGGGGCCAATGCGGCTTCCGCGTCGGGCTGGAGTCGCCACGGCCCGGGATCCCGCCAGTGATCCCGGGCCGTGACGCGCGGCCAGACGTTACTTTTTGTTGGTCCCCGCTGGGGATCTTTTGGACCACGCTTCCCGGGACATTCCCCCGGCTAGCCTGGGAAGCGTGGTTCAAATTGACCCCATGTGCGGATTGACCGTGGCGAACATCTGGCGGCCGCCAAACAGACGTGCGAGACACATTGACCACAGGCGCGTATTCACCGTGGTTCACTGTGATCTCGTAACGTCTGAAAATATCCTATATTATATGGGCTTCCCAATGGTGCTGCTGGTCTGACGGAGAAGGCCAACACTAATAGAAACATATGGTGAAATGGATAAGAACACAAGTAGTGCCATACTGAGTCAGACCAATGGTCCATCAAGTCCAGCATCCTGTCCTCTGACAGTGGCCAATCTCGATCGCATGGGAGAAAAACCAACCATCACAATGGGCAATTCATTCTCCGTTGTTCACTCCCAGCTCCCGATATTTAGATGTCCAATTCGGTGCCCCCCAACCCCTCTTTCTTTCTTTCTTTCTTTCTTTCTTTCTTTCTTTCTTTCTTTCTTTCTTTCTAAGTCATTGAGCAATTGAGCATCCAAAACTTTCTGTTAATTTTCCAGGCTGATGTCAGTAGAGGATTGTTGGAAACAAAATGCATTTGTTGGTATCAGGATGTGAAAAGAAATATCCTTGCTTTTTAGATTTATTGATTGATTGATTTTCTACTTTCTTCAGGAGAATTGAAGTTCTTCTACTTGTCATTCTCATTCTGTAGTGGCTGGACTGTCTTCTACATGCTTAAGTGAAATCTGAAAACAGAAGCAGGGTTGCAGGAGGTTCAAGATCTGTACACACTTCCCAATAGGAATAGGAAGGTGAAAAGAGTTTGTCATTTCCTCACAAACCACACCATTAGAGTAATCTTCCACATCAGGTGTCTGAAAATTTCACAGCTAAAAATGAGCTATTTTGCAAAGTGTACCTACCATAGGAGGTAATGCGTCCACTGAATAGACGGATTCATTAGACTTTCACCCTGCCCTGGTTTGGATCACTGGCAGAGGTCTGAAGAATAAAGGACAACTTCACATGTAAAAACAGGTGCTTGAGTAAAAACATCTTGGGATAAAGACTCTCTCACACATCCAGAACAAATAAATGCTGTCTGAGTACATTTTTAAAAATAGGGCTTTTAAAAAATAAACTCAAACATTGTTGGTTTTCTTCATTTATTTACACTAAAATGTTTTTTTATTTTTAACTTCATTTTTATTTTTGTGTGTGTATGCTTCTGTAGGCACCCTTTTCCTAATGTCTTAGGAGCTCCACGATGTGCTATTTAAACAGGCAAAATGTCCCGTTTAACCTTAAAGGAAGTCTTTTACTAAGGACTCGATGACTCCACCCCCATTAACCTTAAGGGTAGAGGATGGTGCCCTAAGATAATACTGGCCCTATAAGTGTAGCCTGTTTATGAGAAGGGGTGACTCTTAGGGTGGCAACACATATAATGCCAGCTATAGGACTGTCCATCCTGCCCTGATATTGCATGGTTGCCAGCCATATGGGTGCAGCCACTTGAGTGCGGGTGGGCCTGATCCCTGGCCACCCCATGTCGGGCAATTGCAGCCACCACACTTTGGGCTGACAGACACATGGGGTACAGCCAGATAAGCTGCCCAGTCCTGATCCCTGTGCTGCCCCCAGGCACTGTGGGGCCAGCACAGGGAGCCTGGGTACACAGGTGGCTGTTGGGAGGCTCTTCCCACCACCCTCCCCCGCCCAGCAACTAATGGGGAAGGGGAACCTGGGAACAGCATGCACCCTCTTCCCAGGCTCCCCCTATCAGCTGTCAGGTGGATCGGGGATGAGGGGAGCCTGTGAAAAGTGCAGGCTCCCATCCCTCTCCCCCATCCACCTGAATGACAGCTGATGTGAGGGAGCCCAGAGAAGGCACGCATATGTCCCTGGCACTCCCCATCCACCCTGACACACAGTTAATCGGGGACGGGGGCCCAGAGGAGTGGGTGCGCCTCTAGGGCCCTCTCCCCAGAGCAGCTGTTTGTCAGGGTGGGGAGTGGGGCACGTGCACACGTCTCCTCTGGACTCCTGTCCTGGCTGTGACGTGACTGCGACTGTCGCTCACAGCCGAAAGGGAAGCATGCCCAGCCACGCAGGCCTGCTCTGCCCTGAGCAGCCGTACCTCCTACGTGGGGTAACGGTGCTTCGTGACGCATCCTCGGGATTTCTTTGAGGACATGTCACGAAGCCAGCGTTTGTTTGCCCCACCCCGGGGTGAAACGAACATCTGTGGCCCCTGGCCGCATGAGCCACTGCATCCCATGGCTGGTTTGCCCAGGGAGGGGCAAGCCTCCCTGGTTGTCTCGTGTGGCTGCACCTAAGAGCAGCCCCACTTTGGGCAGCCTCGCTACACCCTTCGTCACAGTCCTTTTTCTGGGATGCAGGGCATAGCAAGGTTGCCCAAAGCAGGGTAAGGTTTGGCCAAAGCAGGGCAAACGTCTGGTGGCCGCCAGCCACACGAGCCACTGCATTGCGTGGTAACATTGCCCAATAGGGGATAAGGCTCCCCAAAGTGGGGTAATGTCTTGTGTGGCTGAGCCCCCTGTTGAAACATAGGGTGCAGCCACACACAACATACAGGGAGGCTTGGTCTTCCCTGAACAGACTTGGCCCTTTCTATGCACACGAGTCACGGGATGCATGGTTCGTGTATCCAGGGCTTGCCAGATGTTCACCTCACCCCAGGATGGGGCGAACATCTGCTTGCTCCATGACATGTCCTCGGAGAAATTCCAAGGATGCGTCGTGGATCAAGACTTCCCAGAGCAGAACACGCCTGCGTGGCCTGGCATTAACCCTCCATGCTCAGGCCAACCCTGTGAGCGATGGGTGCTAGTGCCTGTCACTCACAGCAATGTCACAACCGGTGCAGGACTCCAGAGTCCCCGGCCTGCTGTTCAGAGGGGGAGCCCAGCCACGCACACATCCCTCTCCTCACCCTGACAAACAGCTGATTGGAGAAGGGTGGGGGCAGAGGAGCGGGCGCTGGCACTCCTCTAGGCCCTCCTCCCCTGGATCAGCTGTTTTTCAGGGTGGAGCAAGGGGCATGCATGCAGCTCCCCGGAGTGGGTTCCCCCCATCAGTTGTCAAGTGGATGTGGGGGAGGGGAGCCTGTGGTCTTCCCAGGCTCCCCTGTTCCCCGAGCCACCTGACTGACATGGGGTGAGGGGAACCTGGGAAGAGGGTGTGTGCACTTTCCAGGCTTCCCTTCCCCATCAACTGTCATGTGGGGAATGGGGAGGAGTGTGTGCCCCCCCCCC
>QEPC01007516.1:485413-501241 GCA_003113815.1 Sphenodon punctatus
CCCGAGGCTGCTCTGTACCCAGGACTCGCGTGGCCTGCTTCTTCTTTCCCCGCTCCTCCTAGAGTGAGCGGGGAGAGCCTGGGACGCCGCTGATTGCCCCACATGACTGCAGGGGCCAATCAGGGCTCTATCCTCTTCGCGCGGTTTGCAAGGGTTGCCAGGCAACCCCTTGCAAACCGGCCCCAGTGCGGCAAGTATTCCTGCAGCCGCTGCAAGCTGCAGCTGCAACATCCAGCCCCTGCGCTCCCAGGAGAGGGGGAGGGAGTATATGGGGCGAGACAACCCCCCACCGCCTGGAATTTTTGGCGGAGGGTATTTTCAGTTAGTAACCTATCCATTTAAAAGCATCATTCAGAGAAGAGATTAATGTTCATCAAAATAGACCTTTCCCCCTTGACTTGTTAATTTATAGTGAGATATGTTTGTTTAGTTAGATATTAACATCATGCTAAAAGTAACAGTGAGTTAAAATTTCAGTAACATACTTTCTCCTGGCTTCAGTTATAATTGCCTGCATTTAGAACTAATGTGGGCACAAATTATTTGCAGAAGCTGTAGTGAGTTTCAGATTTGACTTATATGCTGGGCTGGGCTGGGCTGTGGCAGTATTTTGTCTGACAACTTTGGGTTGTTTTTGTGAACCATGTAAAGTTTCCAGTAGCTGCCTTTGCTTAAGGAATTTACTCTGTAGTTTGTCACCCGGTTTATACTGTCACTTTTCTTGCTTTTATTAGTGTGTGAGTTTCTAACAGGAGCATGCTGGGGGTTAGGGTCAGTTGAAAAGAATACCTAAGGCACTTGCCTTGGGCCTGTGGCATATATATGTCATGCTACTAATTGTGAGGACCATTTGGTAGTGGGGCGCTGTAAAAATAAAAGTTGTTTCACTCCTCCAAGTAATTCTCCCCCCCTTTTTTAAAAAAAAAAATCCCTGTCAAAAAAGTCACATAAGAACACTCTCTAAAATTTGAATTGACCTGGTCATTGTCGTTGTCTTGGACTGGAGTTGTCCCACAACTCCTTGCCACAGCTTTCACATGCTGTGGCTCATTTGAATGCTCTGCCGGTGATATGGCAGATATATAATGTCTCCACAAAGTCGACATCGGAAGATGTATAGACTGTGCTTTAGTGCTGCAATCGCAGATAGTAGAACCAGTGGTGAAACTCCACTTCTTCATTGCATTCCTTGACTGGCCAACTGCAGTGCAAAGTTGATTGAGACACAACTATATCTGCCAAGGCTGGTCTGAACCAGATGGAAGGTGCTGGGCCAGGGAAAGCCTGAGTGCACAGATGACAGGATTATTTTCTAGTCTGGGATGCCACGTCCGCATTCTCGCCGGTTCACGTACCAATTCAAGTAACATCACGGGCATTATAGAACTGTAGGGTTGGAAGGGACTTCAGGCACCATCTAGTTGAACCCCTCTTACCCACAGCATCACAGACAGATGCTTGTCTGACCAGTTCTTGTAAACATCCAAGGAAGGAGATTCCACAGCCTCCCTAGGCATAGGCAACCTATTCTGTTGCCCGCTTGCTCTTATAGTTAATAAGATTTTCCTAATATTTAACCAAAACTACCTTGCAGCAATTTCAGTTTATTCCCTCTTATTCTGTCTTCTGTGACAGTGGTGAACAAATGATCTCCATCTTTTTTTCGTGACATCCTTTTAGATATTTGAAAAATGTGATCATGTACCCCTTAGTCTTAGTTTCCCTATACTAAGCATACCCAATTATTTCAGCCTTTCCTTTTATAGCTTACATTCTAGCCCCTTTATCATCTTGGCTTCTTTCTTCTGAATCCTCTCCAATTTCCCAGCATCCTCCTTGAAACTGAAAGACTGAAATATGATATTCCAAGAGAGATCTCGCCAGTGCTGAGCAAAATGGCACAATTGCCTCGCATGGTGGGATACAATGTCTTTGTTAATGCAGCCAAAACGGCATTTGCCCTTTTGCAACATCGACGCAGTGTTAATTTATGCTCACTTTATGATCCACCAGATCCTCAGATCTGGAAACTCGTATCCTTCTCTGTGGTGCTACTGCCTAACCAGTTGTCTCACAGTTTATAATTGTGTATCTTCTTATTTTATTTTTTCATTCCTATGTGCAATACTTTGAATTGATCTTGTTAAATTTTATTTTGTTTTTTCCAACCCAAGTTAATCATTTATGTAGATCTTTTTGTATTTAAATCCTGTCCTCCAAAGCTTAGATAAGCCATTCTAGTTTTGTGTCATCTACAGATTAGATTAATGATGAATCTACTGCCTCTTCCAAATCATTAAGGAAAATGTTGAACAGGTCTTGACCTATGATAAAGCATTATTATTATTATTATTATTATTATTATTAATAATAATAATAATAATATTTTATTTTATTTTATTTTGTTTAATTATTCCAGCAATGTACCTGGCACTGTACAATCAATGGTTATAGAGAGGTCCCTGCCCTCAAGGGGCTTACAATCTAAGAGACAAGGGAGAAGCAAACATAGGGAGAGACTCTAATTCGGCGAGATAAGAAGAGAGAGAGCCGGGGGGTGGTAGATGACAGCTACGCAGAGATGAAGGTGGGAGTAGAGACGCACAGAATGAGCCTCAAAGAAGGGAAGGAGCAAGAGGGGGGAGAAGAAAGCGGTTGGAATTGACAAGAATTAGTGAGGAGGAGGCTCATGCCACCACCCCGATCTTCAGGACAGGACTGGTGAGAAAAGGAGAGACCCCCCCCCAAAGGAGAGGGTAGCTGAGGTGACCGAGTCATGCGGGGTGAGATACAAGTTTCAGTAAGGGCAAGAAGCTGGAGGGAGTAGGAGAGGAAGAGATCATGCTTTATTGGCAGAGTGACAGTTCCAAAGGGAGCAGGAGAATGGGAGCTGATTGGGGGAGGGGAAAGGGGGAGAAGAAAGATGTGGGGGAAGGGGAAAAGGGGAGAAGGAGGGAGAGGGAAGGTGAGAGATTAGGGCAGGCATGATGGTGGGGAGGGTAGGAGGGAGGCAACCTAGAAGGTGGGTAGTGGAGGAGAGACAGAGGAGGATGAGGTGGAGAGTGGCTGACCTACTGGCCACCGAGGATCCACCGAGTGGCCACCAGATGGCTTAGTTGGTGTTGCTAGAGTGTCCTGTTCAAG
The DNA here is from genome assembly GCA_003113815.1 of Sphenodon punctatus. Classification (NCBI taxonomy): domain Eukaryota; kingdom Metazoa; phylum Chordata; class Lepidosauria; order Sphenodontia; family Sphenodontidae; genus Sphenodon; species Sphenodon punctatus. Next base: position 488,558 of record QEPC01007516.1, read on the forward strand.
AGTGATCTCCTTTTTCATTCATGATGTGAATTTCATCCATCCAGATTACATCCTTTAAGCTCCCCCACTTCCTGTTCCTATATGAATTATATTTTCTACATGGAAAATCAGTCTGGCTGAATGCAGCAAATGAATTGTTAAAGGAGCTCCAGTCCTCAGACAGGACTGGAGCCCCTATGGCAATTCATTTAGTGCATTTAGCCAGACTGATTTTCCATGAAGGAAATATAATTCATATTTCCAATATAGGGCCCTCTGTATGAAAACAGCCTTAGAGACTTGGTGAAATTGGCCAAGGGGAGGAGGGGGAACCCATGTTGATGTGCCAGGCTTGCTGAGGATGTCCTTCTGGGTATAAGAACGCCCGCCTGCTGTAGGTGTGTGTGGGGGCCGGATTTGCAGCTGCCCCCAGGCTCAGGTTGAAGGGGGCGGGTTTTTTCCCCTTGTCCTTTCCTAAAGGGGGTACTTCTGGGCCAATGAGGACAGAGGGGGAGGCACCTTGGGGGCAGACTGCGGGTCANTTTTTTTTTTTTTTTTTTTTTTTAATGCCAGGTTTATATTTCATCTTTCTCAGCAGTCAGTTAGAGTTTGCTTCTGCCATTATACTGAGACACTGGAGGCAAGTTTCTGATTGAACTCACAGCCATGATTGTTGCTATACTTCACAATGTTCCTAGTACATGCACGGTCTAATTTAGCAAAGAACTTAGCATGTATTTTATAGTGTCCAGAGCAGAGGTAATTGTAGAACTAAAACAAGAAATAATTCACTACCCATTCCTTAAGTTGTGGATAAAATGCAAGATGGTAATTTAATCTTTCTCAGCAGTCTGTTGAGTGTTTGCTTATACCATTAAACAAAGACACTGCAGGCAATGTATTTGTTTGGCGTACGCATACACATATGATGTGAATTTTGTTAGATGTGAATTTTATTCTATTTTAGCAAAGAACTTGGTATATATAAACTTTTATGAACTCATTTCAGAGCAGACTTCATTGTAGGGCTGCATTAAGAAGGTTTTCATTATTTCATGTCTTATTTGAGAGTTTGTTTATAAACATTTATGGTTTTAACTTGCTGTGATAGAACAGTCGTTTATACACTGACTCAGACAGAGTTAACAATTAACGTCAGCAAGTTTTTTTAAAAAAAAGGAAAAGAAAAAGAAATGGTCGTCAAGGGATCAAGCTGTATTATAATTCTGCCAGAAGCATTATAAATCACCTGTAAAATGACAGTAAACAGGGAATCAGAAGCAGGGGGTTGTGACGAACTAAAATAACTACTGAGAAGGTACCATTTTTGCAAACACTCAGTAATTTTCTTTTCTAATGTTAATTAGCTCTTTTCTGATGTAACAGGGGCTTCTCAGTAATGGATGCTGTACAACCTGAACTAAAACAATTTTGCCTCAAGGATACAAAAGGCAGACAGGCAGTTGTGATAAAATGAGGTACTAACTACGGTGATGCAATTTTTCAAGGACTTGGCAATCCTCCTTTCTTATTTTATGGCACACTTTCCAGATGTTGACACCAGTGAAGCCGCTGCTCAGGGTTCAGATCTTTTAAAAGTATGGGTTCATTATAATTATGTAGACACCAGAGAGTCTACCATGCAGAAAGGGTTCGAGTCTCTGTTAAGGGAATGTTGTATGTAGACACCAGAGAAGCTACTACAAAGGAAGGCAGTGCTATATTATGGCTAACTAGCAACGTAATGACAGTAGTACCAGCATATTATATTAATAATAATTATTATCAATAATATTAATAGCAGTATATTGTTACTGCTTTTATTATTTGTGAAGGTGCTGCATTTTCCTATCAAGTCACCAGAGAAGTCCTATATTTAGTGTTTATTAGTTGTATTCATCCCCCCACACACACACCACTGTACCTGTGGGGGTGCTATATATTTCTGGTAGGTGGTGCCCCCTCTTGGGATTGTGCTGCAGTTCTTTGGAGAATAACTGGTAATCCATCTCCTCTCTTACACAAAAGGTGGCTCTGCTAGAGGGCATTGCTCCTGATCTGGCTCAAGGCAGTGCACATCCGGTGATGCCGTAGGGCATATAGTTCACTCAGGTGGCCCATGGGCTCTTCTGTCGAAGTGCAACACTCAGTTTGCGTTCTGCCTTCTATCCGTTTCTATGGGAGGGATGGGCTTGGGGTCCATTTCTTTTATGACAAGGCTATGCCGGGTGGCTATGCAATGTCCTGCTCTGCCTTCGAGAGATTCAGCAATATGCCGGGGTGGGCGATCAAGGTAAGGTCGGTCCTGTCACACTGTCTCACTGATTGACTTTCAGGTTGGGTGAGCTCTGAGGATTACACCTTGCTGACTGCTGCATTCAAGGTAGCTGGGGTCCCCCATGTTGCAGAGAAACCTTAGGTATCATGGGAGATGTGGTGACGGCACATCTAACGTCCCCCACGACAAGCTGGCTGCTCGGGACCATCCTCAAGGAATTTGGGGGTACTAAGAAAGTAACATTCTGGGCTTTGCAGGCCCTGTTGGGGAACCTCAGTCTTGCTGTAGAGTGCTAGCCCTGTGAGTGGACATTCTGTGTATGGTTGGGCTGAGCCATGGTGGGCGTTTCTGCCCCTCACTACCACGCTGATATTCAAGGGACATAATACTCCTTGAGTTATTCCAGTTGTTGGTAGCTCGCAAGGTGTGTGGGGCAGCATTTTTTGCAATTCCCATGGATGTTTCTGGTTGAATAACTTAGTTGTGTTGCATGGCATCAATCACCAGCCCAGTAAGTCTACCAGTATCATTGGGGTTGGTGGGGTGGTTTGCTTCAAAATGCCTGTCCTTGATCATGTATGTCTTGGACAGTCACGTGTTAGTGTTTGCATAACGACATTGTTGGTGCTTTGTCTCATTTCCAGTAGACATGTCCGCACACACCCCCGCCCCCCTGGAGCTGGGGATGATGTCGGAGGCCCTGGGGATGCCTGGAAGTGGATTTTTGATGAGGGCTTTAGAGCTGCCATGGCAAAATCAACCTGGCACGTGAACAAGAGGGCATTTGGGGAGTGCTGGAGCTTTCTGGTCCAACTGATCCCCTTCTGCCACGTAATCTGGTTTTGCAGGTGCCTTCGGTCTTCCATATGCACGACTGATAAGCATTCCCAGTGGTGGCATCAGTTGTTTCGAGACTCTAATTTTTTCTTATCTTCAACAGGCAATAGGAAACTTGTGATGGGCTAAGTGTGTGACCATAGCACGGCATGCTGGGTAGGGCGCCCGGCTGCACAGTTGGAATTAGGAGCGCAGCTAGTGTATGGCAGGTATGCTTGCCTGTTTGGGTCTTACAAGGATGTGGAGGAGTCAGCTGACTACTGCTGTTGCTGGTGCACACAGTGGCTTGATATGGCTCTGGACGAGATTGACCTGGGGCCGAGCTGGGCAACGCATGGGATCTCAATGCAACATTAATGCTTGAATTATGCGGCTGCGGGCTGGGTGGCAGAGGACATCCATCTGGTGGTCCGATGGGTTTGTCAGAAAATGGTTGTGTTGGTACGCCTGTGATTCAGCCACAATCGTGAGGACCAAGTGCAAAGTGAGCAAAACGATAGGGGGTGGTGCTGAAGGCTTTCGCGGCAGGATCATACACCACGAGTGAGGTGTATGGAGCAATGCAAGTTTCTTTTGTCCAGCGGGGCTCACCTGTCAAAGCCCAGAATACCTGGCTTGAGGACTTTTGGGAGGCTTGGTAACTGCATTTTGGCATTCCTGTGTGGGGAAAAGGGACAAGTAGCTATGACTCCTCCCCTTTTTGTGGCAGTTAGTGGCTTATGAACCATGCTGTAGTGAGGCTCTCTATGAGCTAGGGGGATGCTGCAGTGTCCCATCACCACTTGTGGAACTGGGGGGTCTTGGGGGTGGGGGCCCTGGTTCAGGCTCGGAACAGCTGTAACAGGGCACTACCCCACCCCGACCCAAGGGAAGGGTGACTTTGAAGGGTCAAGGTACCCGAGAGGGCAGGCCGGGGGTAGCTCGTCCCCCTTCTTTATTCAGCATGGATCCCCGCCGCTATGCACACAGGGTATGCTCATCAGTGGGTTACTGATGTTTGTCAGTATTGTACAATAAAGTTGCTGCCAAGGCCTTTATTCCATCCATATTGGTGTCATGTCTGGTTTTTATGAGTAGTGCGGGCACATTAACCTTTGCTTTGGTCTTCTCAATGTGAGTTCAGAAGGAGAGGGTACAATCAAGAGTAACATAAATCTGGAACCCATGTTTAGAATGTTTCCTCATTGCCACCATGTGAACACAGGTCCCCGAGTAGAGTGGATTCATAGTTAGAGGGCATTCAGACGTGTCTTTAAATCGCACAGCTGCCTCGGCAGCATCGTGCGATTTAAAGAACCCCGCACTTCCGGGTTGGTGTGAATGTGGTGAGCACACACATTTCCACCTAGCCCGAATGTTTGGAGCACGGTTTGAAAAGNGGTGAGCGCGCACATTTCCACCTAGCCCGAATGTTTGGAGCACGTTTTGAAAAGCTGCTCGGAGCAACTTTTCAAACCACGCTCCAAACATTCGGGCTAGGTGGAAATGTGCGCGCTCACCGCATTCACACCAACCCGGAAGCGCGGGGTTCTTTAAATCGCACGATGCCACCGAGCCAGCTGTGCGATTTAAAGACACGTCTAAATCCGCCCTTAGTGTGGTTTGTTCCACCAACTGATTTTGAGTTCACACATTTTGCATATTTCAACTCCTGAAACAAAATGTTAATGTATATCTTTGTTGAATGTGTGTGCCGATGGTTGTCTGCTAAGAGCTCCATGAGCATACAAAGTGCATTCATCAGAGTACCCACTATTGGAACAAATCTTTGTGTTGCAAGGTAGTACATAGGTTGTTGTCATCTTCATCTTCATCTTCATCATCTTCTTCTACTACTACTACTACTACTATTGTGAAACCAATATGGTCATTACAATCAACAAAAGAATCAATCAACATCCATATCCAAAACACAACAATAAACATAAACATAAACGCATAAAAGGAACCACTTCAGCAGGCCCCAACAACTACAAGAAATTAAAAATAGTAATACTAAAGTATAAAAAGTGCCAAAATAGAATATACATAATTATACATATACCATCATGGAAAGCCAATATACTCCCAATCAGCACATCCACCTACACAGCAAATTTTGATTTAACATTATACATAAGGCCCCCCAAAAGGGCCACACTCTTTGTTACATCTTTACAATTGTCACAAAGTAAAAAACTCACATATACATCACTTGATCTCCCTGGGGAACCAAAAATTAATGGGCTGATAAACTTCTTCCGGAGATCAGAATAGAGAGGACTGTCCAGCAAAATATGATCCATAGTTTCCACTAGACTCAGGGCATAGGTCATATGATTAGATATGTTTAGAGGTGTTTAAATAAAGCACCTCATATCAGGGTAAATTGGTGGGTCTATTTGCCATGAAAGCTCAAAGTTTTCTTCCTGATCTAGTGATTGAAACTAAATGTAATGTATTTAAAATTATTTGCTGCCATTATACGGCTTAGGCCCCACCTATCTGCAGGACCGCCTCACTCCCCAGGCTCTGGATCGGCTCCTGCGGTTGTCTGGGAGCACCTTTCTCAAAGCTCCCCTGTTATTCCAAGGGGTGATTATGGAGAGGGCGTTCTCGGTAGCCGCACCAAGGCTGTAGAACCCCTTGCTGGCAGAGGCCTGGGTAACCCCAGACCTCTCCTCCTTTTGATGGCAATGCAAGACCTGACTATTCGCCAGGCTTTTGGTGAGGGAGATGGGAGAAGGATGGGGGGGACTGGGTTAGGGTGGGAAGGGTTTTGTTGTATTTTTATTTGATGCCTTCATAGGAATGAACTGTTATGTATTTATATTGATATTTTTTATTATATTTTCATTCTATTTTTATGCTTGTTAGCTGCCCTGAGCTGCTTTAGCAGGAGAGACAGGGTATAAGTTTATTTAAATTTATTTATTTATTTATTTATTTTACAATTTTATACCCCACCCCTTCTGCAAAGTAGCTCGGGGCGGCTTATAGTTTAAAACAAAAATATAAAACATATAAAATACCAATATAAAACCACATTTAGGGTAAAGCCATACAAATATAAACCTAAAACAAAAACCCACCCACTCTAGCCCTGAATGATGGTGGCCAGATTGGAGTCCGGGACATAAGGCTGAAGCCGCCAAACCAGATGTAACTGTCGGAAATCACCCTTCTCCACTGTCTCCACCTGGATATCCAAGTGGTGCGGGGAATTCAGGAGCACCCCTAGACTCCGCACCTGGGAGACCAGCAGGGAACAAACCCCATCAGTGATGGGGGAAGTCACACCTGCCGCTCTCCCCACCATTACCTCTATCTTGTCAGGATTCAGCTTCAGTCGACTCTGCCTCATCCAGTCCCCCACAGCCATCAAACATTAAATTAAATTATTTGAATGTGGTATTTCAATTCATGGTTGTTCCTGAAATTTTAACATATCTGGTGTTGAAATAACAGCAAGGAAAGGCCAGGGACAGCCTTGCAAAATGCACAGGAGCATATAATTTAAAGTGAAACTTTTATAACAGAAGATCTCAGAACAATGAGTACTTGGAGTTCTTTATTTTTGTAATCACTTTTCATTTTTATTGTGAAAATACATGCTTCAAAACGCTTGCTTACTGCAATGTATATTTTTTAATCTGATGGATGATTCTTTCAAAAATTCACATTAGGTTGAAATAATGCCAAGCCACCTAAAAATGCTACAGCATTTCATATCACAAACTTATAGCAATTTGTGAAATTGGACCTGGTCTGACTCGGCATGGAATTTGACCTTTTGTATTAAAATACAAAATATTGCTCTACAGGTCTCATGAGGTAACTTAGTGAAATGGATAAACCATCAATTAGAGTGCAAGTTAATCTCAGGAGGTAAGAGAGAGGCTATGTGGCAAGAATTTGTAGGGATTTTTTTATTGTCTATCAAAACAGGGATCATTAAACAAACTTGATTCTCCAGATGGTTGGAGATATGAAAAAAACAGATGCATGGTAAAAAATGACGTACCGTGGCACTAAGTTTTAATACAGCAAGTTTTATTGTAGAATTTATTATATTTCTACTCAGCTTTTGAATTTCACCCATAGTACACCATCAGCAATAAGTTCAGTGTGGAACTGGGTCCCCCCACCCCAAAGTAGAAAATCAAATAGCTTTTAATCATGTTTTCAGTACTTGCTTCAGGCACTATCATCAGATGCATTCCTTGAAGGAAAGGCACAGTATAATTTTCCATCTGTTGACGGAAATATTTTGCATTTTTTGTGTGCGTGTGTTCAGAAAGAAGACTTGGGATGAGTGTTGTTTAAGCCTTAGAAGCAACAATATGTGGTGGACTCCTTAGGGAAATATAGAGATATGTATACAAGATTTGTGTCTGGTGGAGACCTTCCCTTTTGCACTTCAGAGTTCTTTAAACCATAAGCCTCTGCCATGTAACGGAGGCTCCGTCATGTTAGTGTGAGGTTTAATTTATTCGCTCCAGTTTGGTGTGTTGGTGAATACTGGTGTTGGCCATTTTGGGTTTGAAATAATCTGCAAGTGTCCAAAAATGGCAGTTATGGATTAATTTGAAAACACTATGCCTATTAAGGATTCATATTAAAAATAATAAAAGTATTTAAAAAAATAATTATGCATGCATAAAATGGCCACAACACCACCCTTAATCAAAATGCCGGCAATAACATTGCTGCCATTTTGGTTAAGGGCAGTGACCATTTTATGCATATGAAATGCAGTTTTTTAACATCCCATTATTATAAATCTCTTGTTTCCTGCATTGTAATATGTTTTGGTGTTTGTGTGAATTATAAGGTCGCAGAAAATTAAATCTAACTGGGATATTAAGGATACTGGATATAATTTGAAGTGTACCAGCATCATTGTAGTTTCCTTGGAAAGATACTACAAAAAAATTGGAGGGCAGGGGAAGAATCCTAAGAACCTTGAATTACTTGATGGATTTGTGTCCTGCTTTAAAATATCCTCCTCCCAATGTTATCAGATTTCCTGTAAGAAAAACACTATAGCAGACAGAATATTCTACAAGAGATCTATTGAGATATAGATATGGAAACATCATCTGAAATCTTGTTAGATAAATAATTTAGTACTATGAATATACATTCATAAAGATTATGTAGTCTAGAAAAAAATACAATTAGCCAATAAGACTGAATAGTATCAAAGATGACTTTGTTTGGAAAAGATACCATAATTTATTTTATTTATTTCTTAGCATTTTTTACTCTGCCCTTTCCCAAACGCTCAGGGAGACCTACAAAAATATAGAATACAATTAAAAATTTAAAATACAATTTAGAAAAAACAAAAGTTGTTTTGATTAGAGGGAACAAGACTTCTGAGTTGGCGGAAGCCCTGACAACTGCAGTCCCTTTCCCCCTGTTTCAAGGGGTCCTAGTTCCCTGGCAGCTTTCTTTTTTCCCTCCATCTTGCTTGGATGTGTCCCTAAGCTTGTTTCTGTCATCCTGCTGCTCTCTCCTAGTCTGTCTTCTCTCAGGGAGCAGAGGCAGCCACAGCAGCAACAAATAGATCAAAAAAGGCAGCTGTAGCCCTAGGTTTGGGGGGTTGCGAGTCTCCTTTTTTGGGAAAAATCTGTGGGTGCAGGACTCTCCCCTGCTGCCCTTTCTTTTTGTTGTGACTCTATTTGGGTGAAAACAAATGAGATGATAGCCTGCTGGAGTCCAGGTTTGGTCTGTCCCCCAGTCTAACCCCAGGGACCAGATGAGACGTAACCACGCTCACGCTCAACCATGGTGAATTATGCCGTGGTTGAGCATGGTAACGTCACGTCTGTTGGGGGCACAAAGTGATTCACGCCGGGTGTTCACCCCTGGCAGGAATCACTTTGACCACGCTTTCGGAGATGGTCCCTGGACCATCCTTGAAAGCATGGTTATTTTGATCCCCGCCAGTGGTTCATTGTGGTGAGCATCTGTTGGGGATCTAACAGACGTTACGGGACCATTCCCCACCACAGAGGATTGTCTGTGGTTGAGCGTGATCTCGTAATGTCTGAAATTCCCCAGAGACAGCACTGAACAACCAACCCTCCTCCAGCTGAATGGACCCCCCAGAGCAGGCTGCCCCCCACCTGCTGCCCCCCTCCCAGGCTGTAGATCCAACCTGCATGGAGTGTCATTTTGTTAGAAAATTTCCCCATTGCCCCTTTCTAGGCTTGGTACTCTACCATTTGTGAGAATGGGAGGAGTCACTCGAAGGAGAACAGAAGGTTGCTGCCTTGTAAACAAGGTTCTTCAAGATGGCACCAAACATTCTCACAAACACCTACCCTTCTGACCCCTCAAGGAATTTTCTNGTTTTTTTTTAAGCTAGTGAGCTTGGTATATGCCGGTAAGAGAAGGGCGCGCAAGTGAGAATGGAAGGAGCCCCTTGAAGAAGAACTTCATTTACAACGCAGCAACTTCCCCTGTGCCATGGTGGCTACGCCCCTGGCTGCAATGTTGCGAGAATCACAAAGCTGCCGCGCTTAAGGGAAAGGGGAAACTGTGGCAAACCTGCCGCTTCCGCGTGAAATCTACAGTGGCGAAAATACCGCGGCAGCAACCGCAGAAAGCCGCGAGTGCAAGGCGAGAAAATCGTTCCCTTTCTAACCGTGCTGCTTGGTGCAGAAGAGCACTTTCTGCCGGTAAATGCTGCCGCAGCGGTATAACATTTCAGCCCTAGGTCTGTATGCTTATTAACCATATTATAACACTTAAAATGCGTATTTTGTACATTTCCATGCTGTACATGACAGAGAGAATGAATATACATTCTCAGCTTTCCATTTTGTCCAAAACCTGCTTCCATCTACATACCTGGTTTTATTTCTCATCAGCATTTTGCCTGCTTCTTACATCCTAATATTTTATGCTTGTTGCTCCTTCCATTCCCTCATGTCTTTATACTGCCTGTTATGCCCAGAACTATTTTTCTGTTGTCATCCACCAAGTAACCTTTCTTTTTCCTAGGGTCGTGCACTAAACTGTCCTTTCAACCAATCACTTATTTCTTCTCATCATAAATTTAATTTTGAATTCCTTCCACCACTACTACTATTTATAATATTACTACACTTGTTTCCATCCCATCTGAGATTATACTGTGCATGCTGACCAGATGGAGGCACTACCAATATATTTGCAGAATATTAATGTTATGTGAAGATTTTTTTATTTTTTTTTGCTTTGTTTTCATTCAGTTGTTTGCTTCAAGTTTTGGCATCTTCTGAGTGTGGTCAGAAAGAGAGAGAGTAGTATGGGGGAGGCTTTTGAATAGGTGAGGATGTCAATAGTATGAGGATCATTTTTTCCCTGTCAAGAAAGCTTTTCACACAGGAAAGACCATTCATCTTTCGTTATTGGCCTCGGTTAATTTCTGCTATTTATTTAATAGCTCATCTCATTGAGAAATTTTCATCTCCAAACCCTCAAGTGTGTCATAAGAAAAGAAGGAGGTTACTGAAACTTTTTTGAATGTTAGGCTGCTTGCTAACGTTCAAGGAGGGGGAGGGACTAACGTGAGTTTAACTCATTTTAGCGCGGTCCTGGGAAATCCTTGCTCGTGTGTGTGTGGGGTTTAGCGTTATTTTCCTGTTAAATTCAATAACAGGAATCCAGCCTCAAAATCCAGCCCTTTATCACGTTATTGAATTTAATGGGAGAACGGGGAAATAATGCTAAAATCCCTGCACACACGAGCGGGGATTTAACGTGACTGTGCTAATGGAAGAGAAACTGACGTAAGTGCCTGCCCCTCCCTAAACGTTGGCAAGCATTTTAACTTTGTTTAGCCTTCTGCAGCAGTGACAAGCAACCTCTATATTTTTTCTTGTACTGTCCCTGATACTCTTCCACTTTTTCAAACCTTTTGTTTTTTCAAATATTTTCCTGTTTTTTAAAATCTTCCTTTATAATGTAAGAAAATAATCTCTGATGGGTAACCGCAGCTACATAAGAAGCCAAAAGTGCGCTCAAAATATACCTTCCCTGGCACTACATCTTGTTTTAATTACGTATTTGTTCGGTGTTTGAAAACAGAGAAACCTTTTTAGCAAATTCAACAAGTTCTAAATTATATAATGAACTTTTGAAATGTATTAATTAATGCATTAATCTTACACAGCATTCCTCAAAAAAGAGGAATAAAAATGTTTCTGAAATATTCTTGTGTATTATAGATAGAAATCATCTCCGCTACAAGTGTCAGGAAATACAGACCCAGTGCTTTTCACCACACAGTGTCTAGACTGACCTCTGTTTTTCAGAGTAGGGTTTGCTGAACCATTACTTGGCTAATATTGACAAAGTTCCACCATCAAGGTTTCTCATTGGCATAAATATACTAAGAGTTTAAAGTGCAGCTTTCAGACTGGAAAATGAAGGGAAGTCTATGGTGGAAACCGGACTATAGTAATAAAGTGAGTCATTAAAGGGACACTGTCAAGTCTGGTAGGACTAAAATCTTACCTGCATTAACTGTCAAACAATGTTTCTATTCACAGTCCTGACTGAATCTGCAAATGACACATTCTTTGAAAACCAACAACAGAAAAAGAAAAGAATTTCAGTAATGGAAAAACACTTCTACCATGAGCTGCCAATCTGTGCAGAAACAATCTCAGGAGGCTGGTTCTATTGGGCACCTCCAGTCAAGTACTTGATTTGCAAGACTCATTTAAACCCTGCTTTACATGTTTGCTCTTATCTCATGAAATATAACACCTGGATCAAATGGCATGCATCCAGCATAGAACAGTGTCCAATTCCATGCCACCTGCTTGCACAGGTTACTGAGGAGAGTCAGGTGGACCTTAGCTAGAGAACCGCCAATGGAAAAAAGTTAAAACGCAGGGAACACAGGTCCCTGACTTTAGCCAAGAAGTTGGATGCAGGACCTGCCTCTTGGGTCTGTTAGTGATAGTACCATGTAATCCTGCACACTTGAACACACATGGACAAGCTTATATAGAAATACCATTGCATCTTTAATGCAAGAGCAATTATATTTTGTGTGGCATTGGAAAATAAAATAGTATATTTGTACCACAAATTTTGTTTTTTGGTTAACATGCCATGAGTACTGCAGCAGTTGGATTAAACCCTGTATTAGATTATTAGACCATACGACCCATGAACCTTTGGTTAGTGAAAGAACAAAAATAAAACTCTCTGAGGTGTGGCAAGAATCAAATTTCTCTTATGGGGCAGGAATTATCGTGTTGCGTCTTAAAAGTAAAAAGGTTTTTCCAGGGGAATTTAGGCTGATTCAATTTTTACTGTGAATTAAGGTGGAAGGATTCCTTCCAATGATGAACATTTTCTTCACTGTGGAATTTTGGAGCTGCCTCTGTTGGTGTCAGAGGAGGAGGGGAGAAGGGACCTACACTAGTAGGGAAATAGGGGTGAGGTGATCTAGGACTAGAGAACAGTAGGAGGAAGGGCCCAGGGAACCCAGATAAGAAAGGTTATCAAGAAGGGAAAACCTCTCAGCCGGTCTCTTGGGTGTTTTGAGACAGTTCTCGTCTTACCAGCCAGGGAACCCGGCCTCAGAGTGCACGGCTCATCAT
>QEPC01007516.1:501878-529467 GCA_003113815.1 Sphenodon punctatus
AAACAGGGCTCTCAGGGATGCACACAGCAATGGGGGGAAATAGGGCTCTCAGGGACGCACACAGCAATGGGGGGAAACACAGCGAACACAACAGGGAGGACACAACTAACCAGACACCCAACACCGTAGGAAAAGAAGACTCACTGACAAAAGGAGGGAACAATGATGCACAAGACCTCACAGGGGGATTCACACACAATGGGTAAGAGCAGTTGCTCCCACAGCTTCCTGTGGCCGCACCACAGGCTATATATCCACCTGTGGCCAATCAGGAAGCCGGGAGCCAAAGTCAGGGAGACAAGGCACAGCTGGGAAGAGGCGTGGTCACACAGGAGGGGGCGGAGAGATGGAAAGGAACCCGAGCATCCGAACCTGACCATTATCCCCGCCCAGAGTGGCACCAGCCCTTAAGGCAGCGCACCAAACCCTCCAGGGCTGGGGGTTCAAGACCCAGTCCTGACAGTTGGCAACATTAATTTAGCTATAATATCTATAGATGAGGAAAACTATACTTCATGCTGTTACTCTAAAAGCTGTAACAAAAGTGTTACAGAAGTGAGAGTTGAATTGGTGCTTGGTTTTGTTTATTTGTTGTTGTTTTTTTAAGAAAATAAAAGAAAACCCTGTTTTGGTGTTTCTCTGTGAATGTGTTAAAAAAGACTGGGTGGTGGTAGTGGAAGTGCCAGTGCAACCCACTCTAGCACAATATCCAGATAAGAGGATGAGAGACTACTATTTCTGACAGATTAGAGGTACTCAGTGGCAGTGGTAGATGCTTGTGGTTTTTAGATTTTGATTCAGCAGACCACATATGCACATCCTTAACCTGGAAAATGCAAGGAGTCCCATTCAAGTAAAAAAGAACAACAAAAACCATACTCTGTGGTTTATCTGATGTGCTAATCAGAATTTCACTACTGCAGATCATAGATTTGAATTTCTCTGCCGATTCACGTAAGGGACTGTTGCATCAGATTCTATGAATTGTCTGGCCAGATGTGGTTTGGCCCTTAGCTGGAAAGATTCTCTCCCTGTGGGAGAGAAAGTACTCCCATTTGTAGGAACACCTTGACCTCTCAGTGATGCCAGTTATAATCTAGATAACTGCCCCTTGAATTGTTGTAATGCCACATTTTCTCTTTTTTGTCTCTCTTTATTTTCCTTAGATGTTTTACTTTATGTTAAATAGAGCAGACAAACAGTAAGCCAAACATTCATGCAATCTTGAGAAAGGTCAGTTTGTACCGGCTTTGTACAGAAAAATATAGCAGTTCTAACATGCTGCTCATGCTGTACATCTTGTGCATTCTGTCATATATTTTTGAAAACACTAAAAGTAACCTACTGATATCTAATAATGACAAACATGAAGATGATAACACATGCTTGTCTACACTGGTGAAATTCCTTTTCATTTCAGTGGGGAGTCATGCTGGCACTAAATGCAAAGAATGGCACTAAAAACATGTCTTTATAGTTGAATTAGACCCTGATGTAGCAAACCTTGCAGATAGTAGCCTTAGAAGGGCTGAGAACAGTCAGGGTTTCTATGCTCCTGTAGTAGAGAAGTGGGGAAATCCTGTATAATAACAAATGTTAATCTCAAAAGTACATTCTTGTTTATGAAATATTCAAAATGTCTCTAGTCACATGAGACACCCCACTCATCTCCATGCAATTTTGCTGCATAGAGATGGGTGGAGGCGCCCGTGTGAAAGCCGCGGGGGATTAGTGGGGGTGCGTGCGTGCGCCTGCACTACACCTGCCTCCACCCATCTCCCACGCACAGAGCAATGGGCTCCAATGCCCGATGCTCTGTGGGTGGGGGTGGATGTGCACCCGTTCCCATGGCCGCACACCCATCCCCCCACCCACCACCACGGTCTGTTTAAAAAAGGTCTAAGACAGTTCAGGTCGTAGGAAAACAAATGTCTTTCAGATTTTCTGCTAATGTTGGCTGAAGGGTGGCATAGAAATATGAATGAATGAATGGCAAGTCTTCATTTGCAGGATGCAAGTGCAAGTTAGAAAACTGGAAAGTTTTAATTAAAATGGGAGTTTTTAATGGGGGCAGGGAAAGGGTCTATTTATTTTGTTGAAAAGAAGAAGAAAAAACCTGTACTCTGAAGATTTGTGTCTGTTGCTAATACTAATTAAGACCGTTGGCCTCCAAAATTCATTTTGAAAACCAAGTAGCTTGTATCAGAGTTTACATACTGTAATTCCTATAGTGAATGTTACCTTTTCTCCATTTCCTAAATTGGATACTAATTAAAAAAACAAACCATACCCTACAATCTATGAATAATAAAGATTTATAAATATTTTCCCATTACTAATATGGTTACTCTTTTTTAGTTATATTTGGAAAACATGTACATTTTTCTTCCCTGACCTTTGCTTATGAAGCATTACATGTTTATTTTGGCTGCACAAGCTGTATAAGGACATAATATTGTAGAGAGTTGGTGCCAAGTTAGCTGAAAATTCCTATTAAAACATTATGCATGTTTTAAATTAGGAAACCAAAATAATTGCTGCTTATTTATATTGGAGCTAATATTTGGGTTTTTTTGCTTCCTAAGATAGAATGTAGGTAGGTATAGTTATAGACATATATCAGAAATACTATATTAGAGGATCATCACTGGATGGGTTATTGACAGTCTGAATTAATTATTCATTTATGCTCTCGTCTTGTACATAGAAGCATATGAATAGTTTTATTGTCTTCAACAGAACTACTCAATACATGGCATTTAAGCTTTTGTATAATTAGTGCAGGATTAGGCCTTCACTCATTTTTCAGCGCCTACTGCTTCAGTATCTGGGTGGTTTCTATTAAATTAGCATAAAATAATCAGGCAGCACAGTTCTCCAGTTATTTAGTGCCAGGACCTCTGCTTTGCACCACTTCAGTTCCCATTGCTGTGGAATTTGTGCCACTTGCTATTTGCTAGCCCAGTGCTAAACAGCTGGAGGGTATCACCCTAAAACAAGTAGTGTCATTTTATTTGCTTTCTTATAGTGGGTTTGATTCATTTCTCAGTTGCATATCTTTCTGGTAAAAAAAAAGTAAAATACAACTTGTGGTAGTATTAAAATGAACAATCTGGTTTTTTAAAAAAGTGAATAACTTGGACTAATTTTTTAATTTATGAGGTTTAGAAAGAAAATATCATTGCTCTCTCTCTCTTTTTTCTTTTTCTTTGAGACTATCAGTTTTGGCTTTCTTTAGGTAGGAAAGAAGTTTTGGTGAAATTCTAAGAGGCAAGCATCTGTGTAGGCCATCCAAAGTATACGATTAGACTGTTTCCCTCTGTCAGAAATCTTGTGGTACTTTACATTTTACTTCCCGTTTCACAATTCTTTCCTTGTGCTGCTTTCACTTTTCCCTTAATCCAGCCCCAGTGTTCCCTAATGTCTTTAATGATGTTCCAGTTGGAACTTGCAAAATCCTGTCAAGATCCTTGATCCAAGATTCTTGTTTTATGACAGTTGATGTCTGCATTACTTATTTTCTTTCCATGTATGCAACAGAATTTCCATACATTGATGCAGACCTATAGACAATGTATTACAGAATACTTCTGCTTCAACGAGTGGGTTTGGTTTTGCAGAAGTAAATGAAAAATAACTTTTTTCAATTGAGTGACTGGCCTCTGTTCAACAT
This sequence comes from Sphenodon punctatus, assembly GCA_003113815.1. Classification (NCBI taxonomy): domain Eukaryota; kingdom Metazoa; phylum Chordata; class Lepidosauria; order Sphenodontia; family Sphenodontidae; genus Sphenodon; species Sphenodon punctatus. The sequence goes on from QEPC01007516.1 coordinate 505,552, forward strand.
TTGATCAATCACGTACATGTGTGAGAACTTCAAACAAGGGCAGCTAGAGTCCTCTTTCTTTGGAAACAATAAAGGATTTGAAAATATGATAAACTGAACATTTTGCACTTTAAGAGGAATTTTCCATCAGTCTGTAGTGTACTTGCCTATATGCCATTGGATGGGGGGAACTATCTCATCATTATTTTCTCATACTGATGCCTCTGGTCAGCTGTGAGTGCTGTTATTTGGGCAGTTGGTCAAGGGATGCAAACAGGAGCTTTGTGTGGAAAGGTAAGAAAAACTTATTTTAGTGTTCGGAATAGAACTATTTGTACACTAAATATGATCAGTTCTTATTTGTATGTAGGCTAATATTTGTATTTGGGTTATGTGAATAGTTTGGTTTGGGGCGTAGTTCTAGATTCAAATGCAAATACCTCTAAAAATCTGTATGTTGACAATGATACCTTTCTCTTGAAAAGAAGCAAACTGTTTTTCTCTTAAATGTTATGCCGTGAATAGACTGTATTACCCCCCAAAATTGTGCTCAGGAATATTAATTTATAAAGGTTCTTACAGTTGTTAGCCCGACTTTGCATGATGTCCACATGAGCCTTTAAAACATTGAATTGCTGGACAATCTTGCATTGGTTTTGATGGTTCTATAAGTCTAAAAATGAGAAGTAATATATTTTATAGGAATATTCAAACTTCAAATTTTCCCCAGGTAGAGTTACTTTGCTTAGTAGTTCAAAGTACATAAGATATGTATCTCAAAAATTGCAAAAAAACGCCCCGCTTTTCACCCTCCAAACTTTCAAGGGCTGTATCTCAGCCATTTAAAATCAATTTTTCCCCCTGAGATTTGCACTGGTTAAACCTCTCACCTAAGCTGCGTCCATTCGTCTCCGGCCCGGACCTGGCCTCCCTCATTCATGCCTTCGTCACCTCGAGGCTGGACTAGTGCAACGCGCTTTGAGTGGGGCTTCCCTTGTTCCTGGTTCGGAGGCTGCAGCTAGTGCAGAATGCGGTGGCCCGCCTCCTTTTGGGGACGGGTTGTCGGGAGCACATTACACCTGTGCTCCGGACTCTGCACTGGTTGCCAATAGCGTGCCAAGGTAGGTTCAAGGTTTTGGTGTTGATCTATAAGGCCCTTCACAGTCTGGGCCCCTCGTACCTCAGGGACCACCTCACCCTCCGCGCCCCAGAGCGGCTCCTTCGGTCTGCCGGGGGTGCCTTCCTGGAGGTCCCCCGCATTAAGCGGGGGGCACAATGGAGAGGGCATTCTTGGTGGCTGGGCTGCGCCTCTGGAATTCCCTTCCGGAGGAAGCTCGCCTGGCCCCAAGCCTATTGACATTCCGGTGAAGTTGTAAAACCTGGCTGTTCGCCCAGGCCTTTGGTGAGGGGGGGAGGTGGGGTTAGAGGGTTTTATCTCCCCTACCCTATTTATTGTTTTAATGTTTTCCTGGGCCCTGTTTTGATATTTTGAATTGTTTTGATGTTTTTAAATTGTTTTATATGTATTTTATATGGATGTTTTATTGCTGGAAGCTGCCCCTCCATGCAAAATTTCAGAATGGTAGACTAAATTTATTTCCATTTAATAAGGAATAGAATGTTCGGGCTTTGAAATGGAGCATGCTAGACCCCTTAACTATCCAGGCACATGACTACTTATGATGTGCAGAAATTAAACAGTTTAGGGAGATTGATACTATACAGCAGGAGTAGGGAACTTTCACTCATGTGCCAAATCCAGCCAGTGGCTGTTTTTTATTTGACTCCTTTCTGATTCCTAGATTATTATTATTATTATTTATTTATTTATTTATTTATTTATATAGCATCAGCAGTCTACCTGACATCGAACAATCATTAATGAGGCAGAGCTCCTTCCCCCAAAGGACTTAAAGTCTAGGATGGAATAGAGATGGGGTAACATAGGGAGAGAGATATGTGGTAACATAGGGAGAGATGCATTCATTAAGTTGAGAATTCATAAGTGCCTGTGTTGGGAAGTGGCAGCAGGTAGTCCATCAGATGACCTATTGCAGAACAACAGAGAAGGATGATGTTGCAGTGGAAAGCAACTTATGAACAGGTGCAGAATTTAGGATTGGACAGAATATAGGCGAAGGATTAGGTTTTCTTACATGCAATTAGGCACTAGAGATGTTCATTAGAATTTAATTATACTTATTATTTATAACAGCCTTTCATGAAGTGGCTCAACTGCAAACTCTTGGCCATGTACTAGTCTGAACTACAACCAAGGCCATAGATTTCAGTGTCACCTGTATGGAGAATCATGAATAACATGTAACTTTCAGGAAGGTCATTGAAACTTTGAGGTCTAGTAATAACATCCCTTTGGTTTTTCTTTGTCAAGATTATTTTTTGCAGTGAATAAAATGGTTGCAGTATTTGAAATGCACAGGAGCTTGTAATAGGTCAATGTTCGCCTCCCATGGCTGGACGCAAAGTTGTTGTCCCAGATCTCCTTACAGCCTCTCCACAAGTCCTTGGCCCATTGCTGGTCCTGGTTCATGTATTGGGTGTAGCCCTTTTGCGCCATTTGCGCCAAGATCTCTTGGAAAACTGCCTTGTTCCTATAGCACTTTCCCAGTGCATATTGGATCTTCTGCTCCCCCCTTAAAGTGATGAAGACCTTGGTCTCTTCCTCGGTCCAGGGAATGCAGCATTGGTGGGAAGACCTGTAGGTGGCGAGTGGTTGCGATGGAACAGTGGAGAGGATAGTGCTGGTTGTTGCCTGGCTGTCGGTATTAACCATGGCCCTGGTGATGGTAATCCTACACAAGTTGTTCCTTAAAATGCAATGACTCAGAAGGTGCAGGATTCAGGCATGTACTTCAAACCAGGATGAGCTGGGGGAAACACATGTTACCCCGGCCGCTCTATGCTCCGGGGGCCTGTCGTTCTCTCACCGCCCCCGCCCTGAGGGCCTGGGTGGTGGTGTGGGCTTACTCCTTGCTAAGCACTGCCAATTCAAAACCCTCTCCCCTCCGCCCTCCCCCTCCTTCCCTTCCTTTAAGGCCCACTCTGTGCGCTTATACTCCCCTCTACACCTTCGGGTTGCTGTCATCTACCGCCCCCCGGGTTCCCTCTCCTCTTTCCTCCCGGACTTTGAATCCTGGCTCACCTTCTTCCTCTCCGATGATATCCCCACTCTTATCCTTGGTGATTTCAACATTCACGTTGACACGCCCTCCGCCCCCTCTGTTTCCCGCTTTCTCTCTCTCGCTTCCTCCTTTAATCTCCGACTCTGGACCGACTCCCCCACTCATACTGACGGCCATTCCCTCGACCTCGTCTTCACTCGAAACTGTTCTCTAACTGACCTCTCCTTTGACCCCTTCCCTAGTTCTGATCACTTCCTCGGCTCCTTCAGCCTTTCCCACCGACCCCCCTCCGCCTCCCCCTCTATGCGCCCCTTCCGCAATATGCAGGCCCTTACTCCCTCGGAGTTTGCCGCACATCTTTCCCCCCTTCTCCCCCCCGTTTTCGCCTCCTCCTCCCCTGACTCTGCTGTCTCTGCTCTCAACGCTTCTCTCTCCTCGACCCTTGACTCTCTTGCCCCCCCCTCTGCTCGCCCCGTCCGCCCCCTCGACCCCCGCCCCTGGCTTACCCCTGCCATCCGCTACCTCCGCTCCTGCGCCCGGGCTGCCGAACGCCTCTGGCGCAAATCCCGCTCCCTCCCTGACTTCCTCCATTACAAATTCTCCCTCTCCTCCCTCTCCTCGGCTATCTCCCTAGCTAGGCAGCGCTATTATGCCTCTAGGATCGAATCTTTCTCCCGCGACCCTCGCCGCCTTTTCTCTACTTTCGACTCCCTTCTCAAACCCCCCTGCCCTCCCCCGCCCTCTTCCCTTGCTGCTCGGGATCTTGCGTCGTTCTTCACCTCCAAGATTGACAAGATCCGTCGGGATATTGCCTCCCGCCCCCCTCCGCCCCCCGCTCCCCTCCCGCCCCCTCCCCCCCCCCCCTCCCTCCTCGCATCCTTCCCTCCTGCCTCTCTCCAGGAAATCTCTGCTCTTCTCTCTTCATCCAACCCCTCCACCTGCCCCCTTGACCCGATCCCCTCCCGCCTCCTGACCTCTATTGCTCCCACTGTCGCTCCCCCCCTTCTGCATGTTGTCAATCTCTCCCTTTCCACAGGCTCCTTCCCCTCTGCCTTCAAACATGCCACTGTCTCCCCCATCCTCAAAAAGCCTACCCTGGACCCTTTCGATCCCTCTAGTTACCGGCCGGTCTCCCTCCTTCCCTTTGCTTCGAAGCTCCTGGAACGTGTCGTCTACTCCCGCTGCCTGAACCTCCTCTCTGCCAACTCCTCCCTCGACCCTCTCCAGTCCGGCTTCCGCCCCCTCCACTCTACTGAAACTGCCCTGGCCAAGATCACCAATGATCTACTTGTCGCTAAATCGAAGCGCCACTACTCCGTTCTTGTCCTCCTTGACCTCTCTGCTGCCTTTGACACTGTCGACCACTCGCTCCTCTTGGACTCGCTTTACTCTTTGGGCTTCCGTGGCTCTGTCTTTGACTGGTTCTCCTCCTACCTCTCTGACCGCTCCTTTAATGTCTCCCTCCCCGAGTCGACCTCCCCCTCCCTTCCCCTCTCGGTTGGGGTTCCCCAAGGTTCTGTCCTTGGCCCTCTCCTCTTCTCTATCTACACCCGGTCCCTTGGTGAAATTATTGCCTCCCACGGGTTCCAATACCATCTCTATGCTGATGACACCCAACTCTATCTCTCTACCCCCTCTCTCTCCTCCTCTGTCCGCTCACGCCTCGTCGACTGCCTCTCTGATATCTCCGCCTGGATGTCCCGACGCCAACTCAAACTGAACATGGCCAAGACTGAACTCCTCATTTTTCCTCCATCCCCCTCCTCTCCCTCTGACCTGACCATCTGCATTGATGGGGTCACCATCCGTCCTGTTCTCCGTGCCCGCAGCTTGGGCTTCATTTTTGACACGCACCTCTCCTTTAAACCTTACATTGACTCTGTGGCCAAATCCTGCCGATTCGCTCTCCTCAACATTGCCCGCATTCGCCCCTTTCTATCTGTCTCCTCGGCCAAAATCCTTGTTCATGCCATGGTTATCTCTCGCCTCGACTACTGCAACCTCCTCCTTGCTGGCCTCCCTCGCTCCCACCTGTCCCCCCTTGTGGCGATCCAAAACTCTGCCGCCAAGGTCATTCACTCTGCCCGTCGCTTCGACCATGTGACGCCTCTCCTCCTCTCCCTTCACTGGCTCCCCCTTCCTGAACGTATCCTGTTCAAACTCCTGGTTTTCACGTTCAAATCGCTCCATGACCAAGCTCCCCCTTACCTCTCGGACCTAATCGCCCTACGCGCTCCTGCGCGCGCTCTCCGCTCTTCCGCTGTCCCCTCCCTCGCTCTCCCTCGCTTCTCCTGCTCGCCCAACCGCCTTCGTCCCTTCTCCCTCGCTGCCCCGCATGCCTGGAACTCCCTCCCTGCCGACGTCCGCCTCGCCTCCTCCCTCCGCTCCTTCAAATCCCTCCTCAAGACCCACCTTTTCCATGCTGCCTTTCCCAATGCCCTCTAGTCTTTCCCCTTGCTCTTACTGTCAGCCCTCCTCTGCTGACTGCTGCTACCGACCACCTTGTAACCAAGCCAAGTACACGCACCTGAGACTTCGCATCCGCCTGAATGTTTGTTTGTCTTCTCCCATGTCTCTCCCGCTGTCCCCTCTCCTTGTCTCCCCCTCCTTGTCTTTTAGATTGTAAGCCACAGGTAGGGACCGCAGCTGATTGTATGTTCTGTACAGCGCCAGGTTGTTACTGGCGCTTTATAAATGTTTAATAATAATAATAATAATAATAAACATGTTTAAAATTGGTGTGGGCAGGCTTTTAAGGCAGATGTTACATGCACACCAGTGAAAGCAAAGTGGAGAGAGGGGCTGAAAGTGATTGCTCCTCAGAATGCTCTAGGCTTTTCGCCTACAAATTCTATGGTGCTGGCAGATCTGTATGCAGGCGAAGCTGCATGCGCCTTGAATTGATGGGATGCAAACATGTGGGCACACATTATTCTGCATTTGTCCACACAGCGGGTTAGAGGAAGGGGCGCTGAGAGGCAGGACTCCTGGGTTCTGTGGAAGAAGAGTGGGGGCTAGTGGGTTAGAGCAGGGCGAGCTGGGAGCCAGGACTTTGGGGAACTCTGAGAGGCAGTGGTATATATAGGGAGAAAAGACTGGGAGATGGGTGATGTGTATTCAGGACAAGGTTTGGAGGACAGCTGTAGGTGGGGGCTAAATATATGTGTGTGTTTTGTATGTGCTTTCAGTTGGGTTGGGAACAATGGGATATCCAAGTACTGGGAGGGTTGGGAACAATGGGATATCCAAGTACTGGGAGGGTGTATATGGGGGAGGGGGACAAGGTTGATCGGTATGGAATGCGTGTACTGGGAGACAAGTCTGGCGGCTGCCAGTGTGTGTATGGCCAGCAGCCAGCCAGATGATGGCAGAGTGTATATGGGAAGGTCAAGGCTCAGAGTCAGCCAGGTGTGGGGAGCAGAAATTCTGGCTACAGTGAAGAGATGGATGAAGTCCAGACTATTGGGGCATGGAGGAACCCCAACCTGAAGCCGACAAAGTTTGGGGCCTAAAGACCTGAGTCGAAGTGGGGGTGCATAGAGCCTAAGTTTTAAACGAGCATAATATGCGAGACTATATGTCTTTGCTGCTTACATAGCGTGCAAATTAAGGTGGAAGCCTTAACTCACAATTTCCATGCCTTTTGGAGCACAAGTGAATTTGTAAGATCCTTAACTCCTCTCTTAAATCAAAGAGTTTTTTATCGTAGATATTCTTTTGTTGAGGCAGCACCTGGCCTTGTATTGTGAGTAGCCTAATAGCCCTAATAATGGAACTACTTTTGATGTGAGTAAGAATAGTAGAATTGTTAGAATTAACCTTAAGTACACCACATTAATTTGCAAAAAAATACTTTCCTTTCAAAATGAGATTTAAAAGAGACAATTTTATTTCATTATTGTCAGTCTTACCCAGCACTTTAAAGGGGGAGGGGAAGCCAGAATGTCAGTATTTTTTTTTAAAATGATCTTGATTTATTTAATATATAATAGAAATATATAGTCTTTCCTTTGAAATATGTTGCCAGCACTTCCTACTTTGAATTGTCCTACTTCATTTGCCAACATCTGGCAAAGCAGATGGGAAGAACAAACCGCAGGAAGAGTGTGACTAAAACACTAGGACACCTTCTTGGAGCACCTAATGTTAGCATCTAAATGCCAAAAAAAAGAATACTTAAAACTTTACTTCTTTCTCCTATCTTTAAGTAAATAATTTCAAATGATTCCAAACTCAAATCCATTAGATGTGTGTTTAAATTACTTGGCCACAGCCCTTAAAATTCTTCAAGACGTTAGTCTTATCTGTCTCAGCAACTGTTATAGGTTTTTTTTTAGCTTAGCTTAAACGTGTCAAATATAGTACACATTAGAGGTCTATATATTTCTACATGCAAGTCTAAAAGCTGGACTTCAGCAATGATTCCACTAACAGTTATTCATTTCAGTTGGTTGCTTCTAGAATGTGCAGACGATAGACCATCAAGGAGGCCATCGATAGACCATCAAGGAGAATGTTAAACAGGCCTGTAGAAAGCAGGATTATATTGTGGCTGTTTAATCTAGCCACGCAACAGAGGTTCTCCCCCGCAAAGGAGGACTACAGCTGCCAGTGATTACAATGGGGCTAAAATTAATCTGCCCTCAGAGAAGACGCTCATCTTTTAGTCAAATTGTAAAGGTGAGGCAAGAGTCAGGACAGTGTGAAGATCCGGGGAATGAGACTGTGGGAAGATAGCAAGTTGAAGTGATGGATTAGATAGATGGGAAGGAGTTGGGGAAAATCTGAATGAGAGGGTTGTGGCGGAAAGCAGAAGGTGGACTGAGTTTGGGTCCAAAAAATAATCTTGTGTTGCCCACAGCAAGAAAGTGGTGTTTAGGAATGTCTGAGAGAGACATGAAGAGGTAAGTGGGGGAACATGTAGGAATAACTTGGTTTAGGCAACTTCCTGTGCTATTGCTATCTAGCTTTAAAAGGGGGACAGAATGGCAGCATCTTGCCCCCAAGTGATAGAAAGGTATAACTGGAATTGTCTCTAGTCAGTAAATGGGATACAGTATCTTTTTTACTTGAGACTGAATTTTGATAACGAACAAGTTAGGGGACAAATATCATCCCCTTAAAGGTGATTAAAAATAAAAAAGCAGAAATCAACGTAGTTTCTTAAAAGGTGCATATAGCAGGCAGCTGGGATTTGCCCACGTCTGCCCTTGCTCTAAATCCCTGCTGGAATGTGCAGCCCCTTTAATAGGTTGGAGTGGTGGTGGCAAGCGGTGAGAGGAAAATTTAAACTTGCTCTGCTGCAGCTGTGGAGAGAGCGTGGCGAAGCAGGAAGTGGCTGTGTTTACTCTGGGCAGTAGATGCAGAGAGAGAGAGGGAGCCAGCAGAGCAGCGGTGAGGCGACTCTGTGGGGACCTTGCTTGGAACCATACTAAGTCAAGTGGATACACCTGGGCTTCAAGGGAGTTGTCTGACTCAGACCCCAGAGAAACCTTGTTCAAGCAATGGTGGTATCAGCTGGAGACAGATGAGAGAAGTGCTGACAGGAGGCCAGCCAGCGGGAGTCAAAACCAGCATCTCTGAGTAGTGACCCATAGAATTCTAATTGACTAAGTGCCAGGAGCAAGGGAGGAACTGGGAGGCATGGAGTGCTGTGAGACTTTGGACTCTAGGGCAGAGTGCTAGACTCTTGGGGTGCAGGTAGAACACCGTTAAGGGATACTTGTAACCTGGTTGACAAATACAAGGTGTTGGGTCATAATAGTAGAATGTAATAATGGCTTCTCCAAGACAGCTGCAGCAGTTACAGGAGCTGAAGACTATGCTGGACAGTCCCGATATGGGAGCACCAGGCCCCAGGGTCCGAAGCTTCATACAGTGTGAGATGATAAAATTCAGAAATTTCATTTTTAGGAGGTCTCAGGGCCTTTGGTTCTGGCAATATTTCTGTGACTGTGTATAAATATCATCTTTGCCAACATTTTTAGTAGAAGCCTGAAATAAGCAGGAGACTTTCACATGGCCTGAGACTTTATTCATTAGAAAAATGATAGAAGAGAAAATGCAGAAAACCTTTCTGGTCTCATTTACATGATGTGAGCAAAATTAAACCTGAGTTTTCTTAAAAAGCTGAAAGAAAGAGCTACTATTTTATTTTATTTTTCATAAACATTTTTGGAAAGTTGGAGTACTGAATGTGATGGGTTTGGGGTCTTTCCCTTTCCCCTATCCTGACCGGCCATGACTTAGTATTCCCACTTAGTCTTCACTGGCCACAGTTCTCTCCAGAACTGTCCTAGTCTGTAAAGGAGTAACTGTCTTGTCACCTGTGTCCCAGGAGCTTCCCAGTCACAGAAATTTTTATTTATTTATTTATTTATTTATTTATTTCACCATTTATATCCCACCTCTCCTACCTAGGCAGCCCGAGGCGGCTTACAAAATTGAAAATATTTAAAAATATACATGAAATACATAAAAGGGAGGCATAGAAGAAAATAAAAAACCCATCCTCTCCACCCCGTCACCTCCCCCTTCATCCACCTCCCTCACCAAAGGCTTGGCGGAACAGCCAGGTCTTGCACTGTCACCGAAATTGTATTAAGGTTCACTGAAGTCTCTAACCTTGGAGGTCCCCTCAACTGTAGGTGAAATCAAACATGATGATAGCCCACCTTAGCCTTCGCCAGACGCATTCCCGCATGCCCATATATTAGGTGTCTACCACGTGGCCTCTACGTGGCCACCACAGAGCCGCCACTCACAGCAGTGTACAGAGGTATTGCAGGCCCACTGTGCGGACCAGTCTGGGCTAATGGGCACCTACATCTTGTCAATTAGTTTTGCCTTCAGCCTTGCTTGCATCCAAGTCTGCCAACCCCATAGAGTTGGCCTGGCCAGCTGAGAGGTGGGTGCCCCACCGATCTTCCTCACTTAACCCGCCTCTGTGCTGAGAGGCAGGCCACCAGCCATCTTCCTCCCGGGGAAGGAGAATTAGTACTGGGAGAAGTATGGACGTGAAGCTACCGATCCCTCCACAGGGTCTCCTGGGCTTTGTGCCAGGATTGGTACTGTATTGTGAGGCAGCAGGAGACGTGCGCGTGCACACACACACCCCTTTCCAGTCCCTCCATCTACCCCAGCCAGTCAGGGCCCTGCAGCAGTTGTGTCTCCCAACCCTCCCTGGGAGCAGCCCCTAGCACACTTGCCTGTGCTCTCCCTTTTGCTGCCCCCAGCTGAGAGGCCACAATGAGAGCAAGAGAGCTGTTAGCTTTCCACTGAGAAGTGTGGAGGAGTTTGGGCATGGAGCTACCAATCCCTGTCTGGGAATTTTTGTCAGGACTGGCAGTGCACTGTAAGGCAGCAGAAGACACTCTCCCACCCCACCCCTTCCCAAACCCTTCCTCTGCCATGGACAGCCCAGCCCCCACATTAGCTGAGCCTCCCAACCCTGCCAATGACCCCCGCCTGTGCTCTCCCTCTCACTGGCCCCCAGCTGGTGGCATTGAGAGCTGAGAGGCAGGGAGGAGTCTGGGCACAGAGATACAAATCCCTCCCCAAGGATTCCAGGGATTTGTACCAGGACTAGCACTGGCTGTGAGGTGGCAGGAGACCCAAACCCCCTTCCCAGTCCCCTCTGCTCCAGCCGGCACACCCCCTGCAGCAGCTGCACCTCCCAACACCAATCCCTCTGGGAGCAGCCTGAGATCCCCCCGCCTGCGCTCTCTGTTTCGCCAGCCCCCAGATGAGAGGCAGCAGTGAGAGGGGGAGAGCTGTCAGCTCTTAGCTGACAGGTGGCCCTGAGGAGGAAGATCGTTAGCATCACTGAGTGGAGGCTACACAAGCACATGAAGTGCGGACAGGGGGCTGCCCATTACACTGAACACACTAAACATGAGTGGTGGGTAAGTGATGGCTACGTGGATGAAATACGAACTCCATTGGGCAGTCGTCTTGTGTGATTTCACCCTGTGTTATTTAATGTCCATATAATACAAGCACACCACAGGTTGTTTAAAAGAATTTGTATATATAAAACCAGATTGGTTACAAAGCAAAATTGATTCAAGAGTGCAAGTCTAATAAAAGAATTCAAAAAGTAACCCTATGCTAAATTCACCGGAAAAGTCTTTTGTTACACAGATTAGATGTTTTTAGCTAGACTTCTTTCTTCTTAGTTGCTCCAGAAGTTTCTCAGTCCGTCTCTTGGCTGGATCTCTTTGAATGGATGTCTGGTTCTCCTTGAATTTCCTTTGTCCCATTAAATATTTTCTTAATGGCTCCCAGAAGATTCTCACTTCTGTTTCTGGGTAATTCGTTCAGTCTCTGATAGCTACCGTTAACGCAAGTAACATTTCATCTACATTATAATTGTGGGTAATTTCAGACATGCTGGGCCTCCAGGCCCAACACGCTCCAGCTGTCCTTTAGACGTGCCGGCCTGATCACAGTGGGGAATCGGGGCGGTGCTGTATGACGTGCGGCCGCTCAGCCGCGCCCGACTGCACTCGCATGGCCGCGCACCCTCAGGGAGATGGGTGGGCGCAGCAGCCAGTTAAACCGCTGCACCCGATTCCATCCTGTGGTTGGGACCTGATTCCGGGATGGGGCTGGGTAACAGTCGTTACCCGCATTTGTTTCCAGCCCCGTCCCAGATCATGGCCAAACAAACCATGGTTCTGGAGGTGAGGCCAGCCTCACCTCCAGAACCGAGGTCAATTTGATCCCCGCCAGGTGTTCACTGTGGTGAACATCTGTCCGGGAGCAAATAGATGTGCATGGGATCGCTGCCACCACACCAGATCCACTGTGGTTTAGTGTGGTTGTTAGCAGCATTCGCGTCACGTCTTAAAATACCGTGTTTTAAATACCCTGTAAAATACTCCCTGTAGCAACTGGGCTCATGTTCTATTTTCTAATTTCCAAACATAACTTTTGTCCCCATATACAAATTTCCACCTTAATGTACTCAGCATTTCTAGACAACTCCAATAACACCAAACGTGTCATGTTTTACATAATGGTTTCAGAAGTACAAATGTATTGTTCATTCACATGAAAACCACAATATATGTGTTGTTTAATAAACCCTGTCACACTGAATTGAAAAATGTCTCCCTTAAAATATATTTTTTCTTGGGTGCTATGGTAGAAAGTAAGAAAAAGCATAATTCCCCCCCCCCCCCCCCCCCCAAAATAAAACAAGCTAATCTGCTGAAGTCTAGAAATAAAAGGAAATGAATAGGTTTCTCTGGTCAGTTTCTGAAACAAAATGTGACCTTGACTCATAGAATTCTGCTGCTATAACTGGGAAGATTTCGTAATCCCCTTTCTAATTCTAATGGCAAATGTTAATTAACCTAGCTTGCCTGCATTTTAGAGAGAATCCTCTTAACAGTATTGTAATAGTGCATGATTTTTAACTACTGTTCTTAATAGGACAAAGAAGTGGGACTGGTTCAGTTATGAACCATGATGCTTAAAAGGGATATAATTTGACAGCAGCAAGTGCCTCAAAACAGCCACCCGCCTACTGCCTATGTTGCCGTCCATACTAATGCTAACTGAGGGGGTGCGCTACGCCATCTTGCCTTACAGCTGTGTAGATACTGTAAGAATGAGCAAACAATACTTCTCCATGTGGTTCTCCACTGCCATTCCATTGTAGCTGCTTCATTTAAGAGATGTAGCTATGGTTATAGGCTAACTGAAGGTTAAGAATATATGATTATTTTTATTTTATTTTATTTACATTTTTACCTTGCTCTTTTAAAAAGACTCAGGGCAGCTTACAATATATGAAAAACTCCCTTAAAACTCTAACATCATCCCAACCACACACTCCACCTTTTATCCCCACTTGCTACCCACCAATTCTCCTCCCCAAAGCCTTATACTCAATCCCATCCAACCCTGTTCCTGCCTGCCAAACACCTGAACAAACAAAAAGGTCTTACATCTCCTCTGGAAGATGAACAGGCTTCGGCTTAGATGGACATCAAGGGGAGGGAGTTCCATAACTGTAGGGCAGCATCCGAGAATGCTTCCCTATGCACCCTCCATTGTAGCAACCTCATGGGCAGTTGGCACTTGAAAGTGTGACCACAGAGACTGCGCTAGGACATAGGGGAAGGGGTGATCTTTTAGATACCTGGGGCCCAAGCTATTTAGGACTTTATAGGTTAAAGAAAGCACCTTGAATTGGGCCTGGAAAGCTATTGGCAGCTAGTGCAGACTCTAGAGCACTGGTGTAATGTGCTCCTGGTGAACCGTCCCTGGCAGAAGGCGGCTGACGCTTTCTGCATGAAACTGCAGCTTCCGAACTGTTTTCAAGGGCAGCCCCACGTAGAGTACGTTGCAGTAGTCCAGCCTTGAGGTTATGAAGGTATGGATGACAGTGGCCAGATCAGAATCTGTTAGAAAAGGTTGCGGCCTTCTCACTAGATGCAGTTGGTATAAACTAGCGCTCCTGGCCATCACCACAACTTGACAATCAAAGCACAGCAGTGGATCCAGGAAACAATTCAAACACCCTCCTTTGCTTGCATACCAGAATGCTTTAGTTTAAGAAATGGAGACAAAGTAGTTCAGGTGATATCTTTTATGGAAGCAACTGTAGTTTGTGAGATTATGCAAGTTTTCAGGCCATGAAGGGTCCTTCCTCAGGCATATAACAAGTCAGAAGAAAGCTATACATTGTGATAGATAATTTATATACATAATGTTAGTTTTCATTGTTACATATGTGGTTTTTTAGAACACTTGAACATGTGAATATTTTCTATGACTTTTCCATATTTTCTAGTTTCAAAAGTTTATTTTTTGTAAAATATGAATAAATCATAGATGCTGCAAAACCAGGGTGGGGAACCTCAGACCCAGGAGACAAATTCCACCTGCGGCTAGTTTTTCATTATTTTTTTTTTAACCTATTCAGTCTCTGGATCCAGTTCCTACCCTAAGAACATAAGAAGTGCCATACTGGGTCAGACCAATGGTCCATCTAGCCCAGCATCCTGTCTCTGACAGTGGCCAATCACGGTGGCTTGGGAGAAGCACCCAACAGGTCACAATGGGGGATCCATTCCCTGTTGTTTTCCCCCAGCTCCCGTCATGTTCCCTGATCCTGTCTGGCTAATAGCTGCTAATGGACCTATCTTCCAGAAACTTGTCCAAACCTCTTTTAAACTCAGCTATAGTACTGGCCCTTACCACAGCCTCTGGCAGTAGATTCCACAACCCAATTATACGCTGAGTGAAAAAATATTTTCTTTTATTTGTTTTAAACTTGCCACCCATGAGTTTCATGGAGTGTCCCCTAGTTCTAGTACTAGCTGAGAGGGTAAATAACTGCTCCTTGTTTATTAGTTCCACACCACTCATGATTTTATAGACCTCTATCATATCTCCTCTCAGTCGTCTCTTCTCCAAACTGAAGAGCCCCAACCTACCAAGCCTCTCCTCATACGGGAGCCCTTCCATGCCCTTGATCATTTTTGTTGCCCTTCTCTGTACCTTTTCTAGTTCAGCTATGTCTTTTTTGAGATGGGGCGACCAGAACTGCACACAATATTCGAGGTGCGGTCGCACCATTGATTTGTATAGAGGCATTATGACATCCTCAGTTTTATTCTCTATCCCCTTCCGAATAATTCCTAACATTCTGTTTGCTTTTTTGACTGCTGCTGCGCACTGCGCTGTGGATTTCATTGTATTGTCCACAACCACCCCCAGATCCTTTTCCTGAGTGGTAACTCCTAGCTTAGTACCCAGCATTGTGTACGCATAGTTTGGATTATTTTTCCCTACGTGCATCACTTTGCACTTGTCCACATTAAATCTCATTTGCCATTTAGATGCCCAGGCACCCAGTGTCGTAAGATCCCGTTGCAGTTCCTCACAGTCTGCTCGTGTTTTAACTACCTTGAATAACTTGGTGTCGTCTGCAAATTTGATCACCTCACTCTTAACACCCTTTTCCAAATCATTAATGAATACATTAAACAGCACCGGTCCCAATACAGATCCCTGAGGCACACCACTTTTTACATCTCTCCATTGTGAAAACTGACCATTTAGTCCTACCCTTTGCTTTCTATCTTTTAACCAGTTTCTGATCCATAGTAAGACACTACCTCCTATCCCATGACTTTTTAATTTTCTCAAGAGTCTCTCATGAGGGACCTTATCAAATGCTTTCTGGAAATCCAGGTACACTATATCTACTGGGTCTCCCTTGTCCACATGCTTATTTACACCCTCAAAGAATTCCAACAGGTTAGTGAGGCATGACTTACCTTTACTAAATCCGTGTTGACTCTTCCCCATTAAGCCATGTTTGTCAACATGCCCTGTAATTCTGTCCTTAATGATGGTTTCCACCATTTTGCCCGGCACAGACGTCAAGCTTACTGGTCTGTAGTTTCCAGGATCGCCTCTGGATCCCTTTTTAAATATCGGGGTTACATTTGCCACCCTCCAGTCCTCGGGTACAGTGGCAGATTTTAGTGACAGGTTACAAATTACTAACAGTAGGTCTGCGATTTCATATTTGAGTTCCTTCAGAACTCTGGGGTGAATGCCATCTGGCCCTGGTGACTTGTTAGTATTCAGTTTGTCAATTTGCCCTAGAACATCCTCCAACGTCACATTGATTTGTAACAGCTCTTCCAATTCCTCGCCCACAAAGCAAGGATCTGGCGTGGGTACCTCCCCCAAATCCTCCGCAGTGAAGACCGACGCAAAGAACTCATTCAGCTTCTCTGCAATGTCCTTATCCTCCCTGAGCGCCCCTTTTACTCCCTTGTCACCTAATGGCCCAACTGACTCCCTAGCAGGCTTCTTGCTTCTGATATATTTGAAAAAGTTTTTGTTGCTTGTTTTTGCCTCTTTAGCAAGCCTCCCTTCAAAATCTCTCTTGGCCTGCCTTATTAACACTTTACATTTACGTTGCCAGTGTTTATGCTCTTTCATATTATTTTCATTGGGAGTAGCCTTCCATTTCTTAAAGGATGCCTTTTTGGCTCTAATAGCCTCTTTCACCTCCCCATTTAGCCATAGTGGTAGATTTTTGGTCTTCCTGCTTCCTTTTTTAACTTGTGGGATGCATTTAATCTGGGCTTCCAGAAGGGTGCTTTTAAACCGCCTCCACGCCTCTTGTAAACTTGTAGCCCTTGCAACTGTGCTTTTTAGTTTCTTTTAAACTAGTTTCCTCATTTTGTCATAGTCTCCCCTTTTAAAGTTAAATGCTACTGCTGTACTTTTATTTGTCTTTCTCACTCCAGAAATTATGTCAAGTGTGATCATATTATGATCGCTATTGCCTAGTGGCTCCACCCAGTTGCTCCTTGCACCAGGTCCTGCGTGCCACTCAGGACTAGATCTAGAATAGCTCCTCCTCTCATTGGTTCCTGAACCAGCTGTTCTAGGAAGCAGTCATTTACAGCATCCAGAAATTTGACCTCCACATCCCGCCTGGAGGAAATGTTCCCCCAATCAATATTAGGGTAATTAAAGTCACCCATTATTATTATGTAGCTGACTTTAGTAGTGGTCAGGGGGACTATAATATATCCCTGCTGCGATACCCTTCCCCTTTATACCTGGAATTTCTATCCCTAGAGATTCTAGGGAACAGTTTGCATACTTTAAAATTTTAATTGTACTTGACTCAGTGTTGTCTTTTACATATAGAACCACCCCACCACCAAGTCTATCTACTCTGTCATTCCGATATATTTTGTACCCTGGTATTAGTGTCCGTTGGTTATCCTCGTTCCTCCCTGAAGCAGTGGAAGACTGAACACAGGGTAATGGAGCAAAGATGAGGGCATATGCATGCACACAAAGATAGGGGACAGACCCATGATTTGGACCCTCCTTTTCCGAGCACACCCTTTAAGCACCACCCACCTCCAATTTCTATGTGGGCCTTAGAGCTCGTACTAATTTTCAAAGTGACTCCCTGGAAGGGAACGGTTCCCCTCCATGTGGCTGTTTCAGAGAGAAATTACTGGCCATCCTGGTCTTCAGAGCAAGCCGCCTTTTCAGAGAGAACTCTTTTCCTGAGATGTGATAAAGTAAGCTAAGTTCAATGAAGAGCTGCAACTCTAATAGCTGGTAGCTTTTTGATATGTGTAGAAAAGCTGACTCCAGCCTACTTAATTACTTAGTTTCCTAGTTTGTTTCCAGATACTGCCATTTTATTTATATCTTACAATTTCAGCATCAGCATGCTAAGTGACACATGATCTTGAAGACACTCTTACAAGGGTTGTCTCAGAGCTTTAAAAATGAAGAACACAACCCCTGACCACAAACAGGAGACATCACAGTGTGCTCTGTAATACGTCTGGGAAATATGATTATTGATATCAGATTTCTCTGCAAATTGTGACATTTTTCACATGTGTAGACACAATGAATTAGAATGTGCCCTACTAGGTTACACAAATAGTTAAGATAGAAATAGCCAAGTCCCAGCGTATGACCATTGGAGGCGGTAAGTCCCAGCATGCATTGATCCATCTTGATCTGAGAGAGTGGAACTGCATATTCTGATCTGCAGGGTTCCATTTGTTGTATCTTTCTAACGGGCAACTGAAGTCTGTTCCGTTTAATACAAATTCGGAATGGTCTTCAGATAATCTCATAAGCACAAATGCCAATAGCTACCTTTGGGTGTTCCTGTGGCAATATATACACACAGAGGCCATGTTCGAACAAACTGAGGTAAGCCGAAGTAAGCATGATTTAATTTAATAGAAGTATGTACTCCGAGAGCGTTCAGACGAACATTGTAAACCAAAGTAGTGCTGTGTCAGTTTCCCCCCTGAGATATAATTATCACTGGATTGTGGTTGCCACCCTCCCACTGATAAGTATTCACACTGCTGGGGTCAGGTTGGGGAACCAACCACATGTGACCCCAGCCAGGGAGACAGCCCCGCACTGTGCCCAGCCATACCATGATGGGTAGCCATGGCAACCACAGCCGTGGCAGACAATCGCAACCATCATGGTGGCTGGTCATCCCAGCCCCAATCCAGGACAGGCCATGGCGGGTCAGGACATGCGTTCTAACTCGCTGTGACGTGCTTTGCCCTGGACTGACACCAGTGGAGGGGCAGTAGCCTGGACTGTGACTTCGGCACTTTGCCGTGCAACAGCCTGGGCTAGCCACTGACACGCCCGGGGTCAGTCTGAGAAAAACATCTGGGGGCCCGAGAACAAACGTGACAAGTGAGTCGCAGGACAGATCTGGCCAGAGCAGGTTACTGTCACGTTGTTTTTTTACCCTTACAAATAGAAACCGAAGGGGAGTACATACTCCTGAATAAACCAATGTTAGCACTCTGTGTGAGTGCTTCAGGAGTAAAACAAAAGTAAAGCCCAGCTACATCAGATTTGAAATGTGGCCAGAGAAACTGGATATTTTGAATGAATTGGGTTGATTCCCCAGAAAACGTACACGTTATCATGTCAGTATAGTGTGGAGCTGTAACTATATTATTGTGAGGGTGATCTGGAATCTATATCGAAAGCTATTTTGTCTGCTCAGGAGCCAATTTTCAAATCTTAAAACTCAACAGACTTTTAAATTAAAAAAGAAAAGAGAAATACCAAAATAAACTGCTGACTCAGCTCCAGTCCAAAGCAAGGATTAGGTGCTTTTAAATTATTATTTTTTAAAAAAGAAGTTACTGTTTTTCAGTAGACCGTGACAAAAAAGCATCTGAAACCACAAAATTACTCCCCAACCCCTCCTTTGGCTGTTTTCTAACTCAAAACAGCCAAACTGATATAGAGGGAATTTTAAAAGTTTGAATGCCAAGTTCAAGTTCAGATCATATTCTTTTATTCTTGAAGGGTAACATTATAAATCCCTTATAAAGGAAGTTTGTAAAGTAATGCTTGATGACCCACACTTAATTTTTTGTGCCTTGAGTGACCAAGCTTCTTCTAAAAAGAATGTTATCCATCCAGTATCTCCCCTTTGAGTATCAGTATTGCAAAGGTATTTAGATGAAATGACGTAGACACCTATTGAAACAAACAGTAGAAAATGACTAATATATTTTCAGTTAAACTTTACTGCAGCTTCAGTGGAGCAGGTTCATCTTTCCCTTTGGTAAGAGCATTGTGCAAAGACATTTTATGTAACAAATGGTGCTATAGAATATTTTGAAATAGCATCTTCATAATTATTTGCAGCTGTGGTAGTAACTCGAGCATATACCTTTTAAAAGTTGAAATAGATATCATTGGAAATAAATGTGATCAAAACAGGGTGATTTTTAAATAGAGTGCATTACATCAAGGAATATTAAAGTATATAAAGGTTCACCTAAATCATTGTGGTATCCAGACAACAAATTTCTCACAAATGGAATACTAACTGTGCGTTGTTTTTTTGTTTTTTATTGTTGTTTTTTTAAAATCATTTTGTATCCTATTCTGAGACTCAAAGAATGGAATGCCTTTCTTACTGTAATGTTTATTACATTTTATTTAATGCTTATTTAGCAAAGATCATAAAACAGCATGAATCAGTCAGTGTATCTGAAAAGAATGGTTTTATATGACAGACTTTGATCATTTCCCCTCCCTTCAAAATAAAAGTGTTCTTTTCCGTGCATTTCTTATGTAAACGATACAGGTTTTTAAAGTTACTCTTCAACTACCTTGTGACTTGTTCACATTTTTATACCTCTGTTTACAGGAGTGCAATCTTGTCCTACCTTTTAGCGGCTGGAAAGACGTCCCTAGGTGGAGGGAGTGTCCACTTGCTGGTTGTCTCCGAGAATCACCACTTCATCATCTCAGGGCTTCTCCCCTTCCCGCAGTCATGATTCACAGTAGCTGTCAACAGGCATTTCAGGAAGGTTAATTTGAGGCAGCCCTTTACTTTGAGCCCTTTTTTGGTAGCTTTTGAACTTTTTAAAATGTTTTATACAAAGCTAAGCTGAATCACATACTGGCCACTGAAAGATGGGTCTGCCTTCTGATTCAATTCCAGGAGAGAATATTTTTTTGTTTCCCAGCAGTAAGTAGCTCTTTATGAGAGGTGGTAGGGAGCTGAGGATTCTTTTTCATCTCATCCCATGTGTTAATTTAAAGAGTATGACATTTATTTTGGCAGATATCTCTACAGTGGGGTAGGATTAGTCTGACTCAGAAAGCACATTTTTCAGTGTTTCTAATTAATCAGAATTATTTGTGTACTTTAGAAAAATCCTGTTTGTGGTATGCTCCCATTATTGGTCTACTTATGTTACAGAATCAAATTTCATATTTACTTAGATAGTATATGTCAGTCTTATTTATGGCTTTCATGTCTATCAGCCATGAGATACTATACACATACTATACACATGAAGTTTGTACACACAAAAATCAGATTCAGTATGTTAGAATGTGCAGTGGTTTGAGTTAAAGAGCAATTCTGAGCAGGGCCCCTAGAGAACTGATTATAGGTGTTAGGATAAAATCTGGGGTGGGGGTGGGGTGGAATCTTCCCAACTGGGTCACTCCCTCTGCAAACAAACTTTTACTGTCCTTTTTGGGTCCCTTAGAATTCACATGTTGTACACAGTCCTCTAAACCAAAGATCACAGTCATTAGTTTTATGATGAAGGAAGACTACACCATGTTCTCTTTTGAGCCCATAACTTTTGCTCATGAAATAAATATAGAATGCAGACTGGAACAACTGAAGACATCTCCCTTCTCTGACACAGATAATTTTGTTTTCGAAATATCCCTAGCTTCTACTGTCTTGTTGAGAGAGAATGGGATCTGAGAATCAAACCTAAATGTTGAGAATAGGAAACCAAATGCAATAGGTTTGGGTCCCTGGTTCATTGTAGAATATGGTTATCTTTAAAGCTATTTTTTTCATATGCAGTAAAAACTCCCTTATCCAAATCCTTTCATATTTTGGACATATCTTATTAAGTACACAATTTTGAATCACATTAAATTACAATAGAAACCCCTTTTTCTGGACATCTTCTCTGGACATCTTGTCCGCATATCTTCTCTTGTCTGGATGAAAAGCAAGCCCCCCCAAGACCTCTGGATAAGGGGGTTTCCGCTATATTTACAATAGGATACAATTACCTGCATAATATATTATCATCATACTGTGATACTTTATTGTACCATTTACCAACAAATCCTAGACATATTAGATATCTCTTGGGTTACGTAGGGCATAGTCTTGCCAATGCAGGATATTCCCTACAAACCTTTTGGAAGAGAGAGACCAAAACTGAAATGCTAAGTCAGTACAGTTGAGAATTTCAGAAACGTTTGTATTCCAGTCCCTGAATTAAAGCCCAGCCCGTTAGTTTGGCTTCTTCTTAGATCCAAAATTGGATCACAAAGTTTATTCTAAAACAAAATGCAGTTCAGATATGAATGGCTTCTCCAATCAGCTTTTCTTGAAAAAGGGTTCTAAATGAGTAGTGCAGATAATTCTGAATCTGAAAGGAAACACCTGTGCCATTTTGAAAACAATCTGTCTGATAGAGTGAATGAATGAATAACTTTTATTGTTTAGTCGTAGGCTTTACAACATAAGAACTATATATATATATATATATATATATATATATATATATATATACACACACAAAACAATATCACATATAAAATGCATATAAACTTGCAAAATAAAATAAATAAATACTCCACGGCCCGCTGCGAGCCCTATAGCACCCCTCCCCTTGTAGGCTCTGGTATTCAATTTCCATCATTTGTTTGTCTTAAACTCTCCCCTTCCTAAGACATGTCCGATCCTACCTCATCCGGGCTAGATCTAGCTAATTATGGGTGATTTCAGACGTTACGGGGCCCGTTGGCCCCGTACCGAAATCACCCCATTCATTCCCCGCCGGGGTCACCCAATCACGCCGTAACAGACGTGCCGGGGGGATCCCGGCGGGGACTCTGGGAGGGGGCGGGGCCGCGCGGCGCAATGTGCGGCCACACAGCCCCGCCCCCTCCACGCTCCCGCCGCCCGCCCTCCGGGGAGACGGGCGGGCGGCGGGGCCAATGCAGCCGCCGCGTCGGGCCGGATTCGCCATGGCCCGGGATCCAACCGGGGATCCCAGGCCATGGCGCCCGGCCAGATGTTACTTTTTTTTTGTCCCCGCTGGGGATCTCTTTGACCACGCTTCCCGGGACATTCCCCCCGTTAGCCCGGGAAGCGTGGTTCAAATTGACCCCATGCGGATATTGACCGTGGCGAACACCTGGCGGCCGCCAAACAGACGTTCGAGACACATTGACCACAGGTGGGTATTCACCGTGGTTCACTGTGATCTCGTAACGTCTGAAAATACCCTATGAACGACCACCACTTCTGTCCCAACACCATCAGGCAAATGCTCAAATAATTTCAAGTTATGTAAGACTGACGAATCCGCATAATAGCCAATGCATAGCTTGCTACAGCCCGGGATAAATCTGAATCTAACGGGTTAAGTAAATGCCGGGTAACATAATTATCCTCAGTCCCATTAGCCAGGGCACCTCCCAAGTATCGAAGCCTAGGTCCCACCAAGGAAGGGCATCTTAACATAAGATGTTCTACAGTATCAACCTCCCCTGAATGACACAATGGACATACCCTCAGAGCTCTTGGTGTTCCCTTATACCGCCTCTCCACCAGAACTGAGGGAAAGGAGTTCACCCTTAATTTAAAAAAGGCAACCCGTTTCGCAGCATCTTCCCAGTTAAACAGATAGTATGCATCCGCCCCCTCTGCCCCGCAAGGGACATAATCTGGGGCTACTCTCTGATCGAGCAGTAATGCAGCTTCCCCTTGGCCGTCTGGTCCTCAATCCTGAGTTTAACCAACCTCTTTGTAGCTGCTAGGCCTGTCTGATAGAAGATAAACTCTGAAAATCTTTGTTAAATTGTGAAAGAGAAGATTGCAACAGGAGCTGCAGTAATATGTTACATTTTTATTATTATTATAAACATTTATATAGCGCCAGTCATGTGACCTGGTGCTCTACAGAACATAGAAATAGACGCGGTCCCTACCTGTGGCTTACATTCTAAAAGACAAGGAAGGGAAGACAGGGAGAGGGGACAGCGGGAGAGACGGGAGAAGACAGACAAACATTCAAGCGGATGCGAAGACTCAGGTGTGTGTGCTTGGCTTGGTTACAATCAGGTTGCGGCTGTCTGCAGGGGAGGGCAGACAGTAGGTATATGGGAATGTCAAGCAGGCATTGGGAAAGGCGGCAAGGAAAAGGTGGGTCTTGAGGAGGGATTTGAAGGAGCGGAGGGAGGGATCAAGGCGGATGTAGGCAGGGAGGGTATTCCAGGCATGGGGGGCAGCGAGGGAGAAGGGTCGAAGGCGGTTAGGTGAGCAGGAGAAATGAGGGAGAGTGAGGGAGGGAACAGAGGAAGAGCGGAGAGCGCATGCAGGAGTGCTTAGGGAGATTAGGTCTGAGAGGTAAGGGGGAGCTTGGTCGTGGAGTGTTTTGAACGTGAATATCAGGAGTTTAAACAGGATACGTTCAGGAAAGGGGAGCCAGTGAAGAGAGAAGAGGAGAGACTGCACATGGTCGAAGTGACGGGCAGAGTGAATGACCTTGGCAGAGGAGTTTTGGATTGCGATAAGGGGGAACAGGTGAGAGCGAGGGAGGCCAGCAAGAAGGAGGTTGCAGTAATAGAGGCGAGAGATAACCATGGCATGAACAAGGGTTTTGGCCGAGGAGGTAGAGAGAAAGGGGCGGATCCGAGCAATGTTATGGAGGGCGAATCGGCAGGATTTGGC
>QEPC01007516.1:529567-547785 GCA_003113815.1 Sphenodon punctatus
GCAGGTTAGAGGGAGAGGAAGGGGAGGGAGGAAAAATGAGGAGTTCAGTCTTGGCCATGTTGAGCTTGAGTTGACGTCGGGACATCCAGGCGGAGATATCAGAGAGGCAGTTGACGAGGCGTGAGTGGACAGAAGAGGAGAGAGGGGGTAGAAAAATAGAGTTGGGTGTCATCAGCGTAGAGATGATATTAGAATTCATGGGAAGCAATAATTTTGCCAAGGGACAGGGTATAAATAGAGAAGAGGAGAGGGCCAAGGACAGAGACTTGGGGGACCCCAACCGAAAGTGTCTTAAAGCATTGAGGGATTGTGAACACTATAGGATTAGAATCTTAAATAATCTTGATATGATATATGATGAAATTCAACAAGGATAAATTCAAAAAGGATAAATGGAAAGTATTACAATTAGGAGAGAAAAATCAAAGGTACAAGTATGAAATGGGGGAGATGTTTGGCTGGACAACAATACTTTTTAAAGGATCTGGGGCTTAGGAGATGATAGACTTGATTATGTGTCAACAGTATGAAGGAGCAGCTAAAAAGGCAAATACTATTTTGGGTTGCAGTCAGTACAAGTATTGCCTCTAAGACAAGGAAAGTTCTATACTCAGCCTGGTGGGGCCTCATCTGAAGTAATGCATCCATCTTATTGGTGGCTTTATTGAACTGCATCCAGTTTGGGGCACCATAGGAGGTTCGTAATAGAACAATAAAGGTGGTGAAGGGAAAGATCTGTGAAGGGAGGGTAAAGGAACCGGGAATATTTAGCCTAGAAAAAAGATGTTTAGGGGGACACAATTAGTTACCAAATCAGTAAAAGGCTGCTGCACACAAAATGAGGCCTAGTTGTTCTGGCCACTAGAGATAAGACTTAAAGCAGAAAGGATTTAGGGAAAACATTAGGAAAAGTGTCGTCATCCACCACCACCACCACCAGGACAGTTAGTCAGTGAGGAATAATATGCCAAGTGATGACTTGGGTAACCCTTGGGATTCCTTCTAGCTCTATGAGTCTATATATCAGTCTCTCGGACTTTTACCCTGACAGTGGTTACCATTCCCAAACTATGCAACCCTGCAACATGCATAAGAAATATTAAAGTGGAGTTAAAGTGGAGTTAGCATCATGTCTTTTTTCACCCATTGCCACATATCAGTAAAGAACTTTGTTCTCTGTGTTGAATTAGACCCTATTGCAGACCATTAGTAAAATGGCTGTTGAAAGACTCTACTAGACTTCTGTTTCATGCTTACGCTTCACCTATGAAATTCACTTTCCCCCCCTTCCTTAATCAACAGGCAGGCCATTAGAACAGTGCAAATTTTGCTAATGGGTCAGTACAATGTGCTTTCATTAACTCATGTTACTGAAATGTTTTTTATAGCTGATTGTACTGCCACATGTTCTGTGTTATCGTGTTTCTGCCAACCTAATTTTAACTTCATTCTCATCCCCCCACCCCAAATAATGCCACAGGATGTGTAAAGCCAGGCTGTCCTCGTGCAATGTTAGAAATAAAAAAAAACCAGTACATTAAACCAACTGGTGTAACAACATTTAAACCCAATGGTACAGAGCCAGCATGAGATGGTAGAAAATCAGCACATCAAAAATTACTTTGCTGAAATCAATTAAGTATTAGATCGAGTATTTCCTTAAACCAAGCTGTTATGTAAGTCTGGTAATACCCACTGTAGTTAACCAGCCCTGACTAGTTCCAAGATTCCAAGTCTTACAGATTCCAAGTCACACATCCACAAAATTCTCAGGTTTCTTCTTCAGTGGGACCAATCCCAAGCCCCATGGATGAGTGTGCACTCCCGGCCCCCCCAATTACTGGGACTGTGGTGTATGCACAGGCTGCATAGAAGCTGCATGGGATCCATGCAGCATACTGCATGCAGGCGTCCTAGAGTAGATTGCGCCCAATGACTTTTATTGATCGTGTTTGCTGTAGACCAATGTTATGCTCTCTCTCAAACTCAATTATTCACCTTCTTGAGCCTCTGGCTTCTCTGCTGTCATTGATGGGGTCTGCCTTCCCCTGGTTTCTCAAGTCCAGAGTCTGGGGGTACTCCTGGACCCGCACCTCCGCCTGGATGCCCAGGTGGCGGCTGTGGCAAAGGGAGCATTTCGCCAGTTACACCTGGTGTGTCTGCTTAGGCCATATGTCTTGGACTCGGATCTGGCCACAGTCATCCATGCTTTTATTACCTCGAGACTGGATTACTGCAACACGCTCTACGTGGGGCTACCCTTGGTGTTGGTTCAGAAGCTGCAGCTGGTGCAGAATGCAGCGGCCCATCTCTTGATGGGGATGGGTCAACGTGAGCACATAACACCGGTGTTTCGCTTTCTACACCGGCTGCCAGTAGGCTTCCAGGCCCAATGCAGGGTGTTGGTGCTGACTTTTAAAGCCCTAAACGGCTTGGGCCCCACCTATCTGCAGGACCGTCTCACCCTCCGGGACCTGGAGCAGCCTCTACGGTTGGCTAGGGGCACTCTCCTTGAGGTCCCCTGGATTTCCCGGGTGTCCACTATGAGGAGGGTGTTCTCCATGACTGCACCGCGGCTGCGGAACTCCCTCCCGTTGGAGATCCGCTTGGCTACTGGCCTCTCCTCTATCTGCAGACAGTGTAAAACCTGGCTGTTCCGCCAGACCTTTCCCAAGGGAGATGGGGGTGGGCAGGTTGGGTTAGGGTAGGGGGGTGCGTTTTTATATTGTTTTTAATTGAATTATTACTATTTTAATGTTTAATGCCGCCCCGAGCTGTTTCAGGAGGGACGGGGTATAAATGTGAACAAATAAATAAATAAATAAAAGAAAATGTTTTTAATATGCTGTGAGTCGCCCCGAGATGCCTGAGGCAGCAGGTGGTGGCATAACAATTTTAAATAAAAAAGCAAACGTTGGGTCTGGGCTCTGGCCTTGGCCTTCTCTGGCCAAACCAGTTCAAAGGCAGACTCCTTTCTCCATCCCTTCCCTGAACGCAGCACAGAGACTTCTCTGTGTCAGCTCCACCAGGGTTCAAAGTCCCCTCTATACTTCACTGGTTGGTCTGTTTCCTGCTAAGTATGGCTAAGTATGGCATGCAAGGTCTCTTTCAAAAGTTTACTGCTGATGTCCCACAATTATCAGTGTGTGCAGGAATCCTTTAAAAATGATGTACTATGTTTGCAGTTACTCTAGTATTGGAAATTGTATTTCATCTTCTTGGAATCATTAGCAGTGTTATGCAACAATTCAAGGTAACGTCCATCCCACCTGGGTGTGCCACTTATGTAAAATGCCTGGGAGTTTAGGTTGCTGCAATGAAACCCATTGCAGTCGATCGACAAACACCAATACCTACTGTGTTGTAAGGACCCATGCCTGTCTTGCCCTCCCACAGCAGAACCTTGGTAAGAGAAATCAAGGTCTAGGGTTCAGTTACTGAGAGAAACCATCTGAAGGTGTGGAGTTGCTCCCATGTTCTCTATTGCTCTTACAGGGCAATAGCGGCAAATTGAATACCAAGTCCTAAGCATGTAGTTTTTTCTTCAAATAGTTCCTTCAAAACAAATGGAACAATTTGTATAGAAAGGCATTAGTCAGCATTTGCAAAAATGGCAGAATCTTTCCCTTCAGAGATTTTTTTATTTACCTCATTGTATTGTTTCTGTTTATTTTAGAGTGTTTTTAATAAAGGTTCTCATCATTTCTCTCTAAAATACCACTTGGCATATTTCTTTGAGTGATTTGGAGTCTATGTTAATACAAATGAACCATGAAAAAGTGTAAGATTACAAAGAACTATTCTGTAAAATGTTTGTGGGAAAGAAAAGCCTATGGCAGTTTGATTGACTAACTGCTTGTCTCCATATATTTCCCCTCCTTTTCTGTATCACAAAGTACTCAATAGAGAGTTTAATTTAGATAGATAGATAGATAGATAGATCAGCTCAATGTGCAGTAGAGGTCAAAAAGGCAAACAATGTTAGGAATTATTGGGAAAGGGATAGAAAATTATTTATTTTATTTTTATTTATTTTTCACATTTTTACCCTGTCTTTCTCCATAGACTCGGGGAAACTTACAACATTAAGAATATAAAATGCAATAAAACTCATTAAAACCCCAATTAAAACCCCAACATCGCCCAACCACCCACTCACCCCATCCTTTATCCTCCACCATCCACCCCATCAACTCATCCCAAACCCCCATACCCAGTCCCACCCAGCCCTATTCCCTGCCTGCCAAATGCCTGGCCAAACAAAAAGATGATGCATCTCCTCTGGAAAATGAGCAGGCTTGGGCTTAGGCAGACCCTCAAGGGAAGAGAGTTCCTTAATTGTGGGGCAGCAACCGAGAACGCCCCCCCTTCGCACCTTCATTGTAACAACTTCATGGGCAGTTGGCACTCGCAAGAGGGCGCCGTTGGTTGACCTCAGAGGCCGCGACAGGACGTAGGGAAAGACGCAGTCTTCTGGATACCTGGGGCCCAAGCCATTTAGGGTTTTATAGGTTAAAACCAGCACCTTGAATTGTGCCCAGAAAGCTATTGGCAGCCAGTGGAGAATAAAACTGAGAATATCATAATACCACTGTATAAATCCAAGCTTGCACCCACACCTTGACTATTGTGTGCAGTTCTGGTTGCTCTGTCTCAAAAAAGACACAGCAGAACTGGAAAGATGGGCAATGAAGATCAAAGGTATGGCACAACTTCTGCATGAAGAGAAGCTCATTAAGTTAGGGTTCCTAAGCTTAGAGAATAGATGACTGAGGGGTGTTATGGTATATGTTTACAAAATCATAACTCGTGCAGAACAAGTAAATAGGGAGTTGCTATTTACGCTTTCTAACGGCCTTAGGGCAGGCAAGGAATCAAGTAAAAATTTAATATGAAATTAACCAGCAGCAGATTTTAAGCAAATGTAAAGTCACACTTTTTCACTCAACGTACAGTTGACCTATGGAATTCCTTGTCGGAGGATGTTGTGAAGGCCCATAAAAATTGGGTTGGAAAGGGACTAGATAATTTTCTAGAGGATAGGCCCATAAATAGCAATTTGTCAAGATAGCTAGCTGATGAGACCTCTGACAGTTGGGGACTGGGAAGAAATAGGGAGCCAGTGTGATGTAGTGGTTAAGAGTGCAGTACAGGGACAAGGCGGTCGGAGGAGGCCTCTGGTTCAAGACTTGCCTTAGCCATGAACTCACTGGGTGACCTTGGGCCCATCACAGAACTCTCAGTCTAAACTACCTCACATGGTTGTTGTGAGGATTGCTAGTTGAGCCATCCTGAGTCTAAGGGAAATTGAAATAAATAAATAAATAAATAATCATCTGTTGTACATTACTCTGAAACAACACAAAGTTTCTGAAGCAACTACATGGGTTACATGGATCATTGGTCTAGCGTCCAGTTAGATACTACTTATTTTCGTATGGCACAAATGACACATCGCTAGGCCCGGCAGTCTTGGTGCTTACTCAGTGTCTGGCAGCTGTGGGGGACTGGATGAGGGTAAGCCATCTGAAGTTGAATCCTGACAAGACACAGGTGATGCTGGGGGACCGGGGTTGGAGGAGGTCCCTATCATTGGTGGGGTTTGCCCCTCCTTTGTCCTGCAGGTTCGTGGTCTGGGAGTGCTCCTCAATTCGCAATTCTGCTTGGATGCTCAGATGGTGACTGTGGTGAGGAACGTGTTCTGCCAGTTACATCTGGTATCGCGGCTTCAGCCGTACATCTCAGACTCCAAACTTGTCACTATCATTCATGCCTTTATCACCTCCAGACTGGACTACTGTAACACACTGTACGTGGGGCTACCCTTGGTGATGGTTCGGAGACTTGAGCTGGTTCCCGTTCTTATGAGGACGGGCCACTGTAAGCACATAACACCAGTGCTTCGTTCACTGCATTGACTGCCTATAGTCTTCCAGGCCCAATTCAAGGTGTTGGTTCTTACCTATAAAGCTTACTACTACTATAAAGCCCTATATGGCTTGGGCCATGCTTACCTGCAGGACCACCTCTTCTCAGGTCCTGGATCGGCCCCTGCAGTCAGCTATGAGCGCCCTCATTTCCGTGTTTGTCAGGTGGGAACGATGGAGAGGGCGTTCTCGGTGTCTGCTCCTAGGCTCTGAAAGAACTGCAAGACCTGACTGTTTTGCCAAGCGTTTGGTGAGGGAGAAGGATAGTGCATGAGGATGTGTGGGTTTTCCTCAAGATTACTATGTTCTATATATTTGTTGTTGGATTTTATTTTTTTATAGTTGTATGTGTTTTTATCTTTGTACGCTGCCCTGAACTGCCAAGGGCAGGATGGGATGGGATAATAAATATTGTTATAAATAAATAAATATAAATATTTAATTCTAAACAAATCTCTGATGAAATATGTTGCTTATGTTAGTGTTACCAAAATGAAAGAAAAGGAAATATTGTATTTACTTTATTTACTGTTTAATTTGTTTGCTTAACTGCCCTTTCTATAAAGACTCAGGGCTCAGATCATAAAATATAGACAAATGAACATGTATGAAATATACAAAATATAAACCTCATAAAAACATAAACTAAATACCCTTTAAAACCAGTCCCTAAAATATATTCCTGCCTGCTAATGGCTTGACTAGGTGTTGCATTGCCTGAGAAAATTGTTCTGACTTTGGTGAACTTCCAGGGGAAGGTAGTTCCAAAGTTGTAGAGCAGCCACTGAACATACTTCTCTGTGTGCCCTTGTTGTACAGCTTGATGTGGCGATGGAATTTGCAGGAAGACGATTTCCCCCGACCATGGGGATTACAATGGAACATAGCAGAGGAAGCGAAATTTAAAATATGTCTGGCCCAAGCCATTTAAGGTTTAAATGCTCAAAAAAAGCACCTTGAATTGTGCCTGGAATGCTATTGGAAGCCAGTGCAGACTCTAGAACTCTATGTAACGTGGTCACAGCACCCCAACCCTGTAAGAAGACAGGCTGGCACATTCTGCACCAGCTCTAACTAGGGCTGAGATGAGAACAAGTGTTCTTGTTCTGAAGGGAAATACCGAACTTTTGGGAGTGCTGGCAAGTGTCCATTGGTACTTAATCAGTTTCTGGTGATTCCATGCTTCCATCATTCCCCCCCCCCTCCCCGGTCATTTTAATCACTTTCTGAGACTTTCCATCATTTTCTGAGACATTTTGTCACTTTCTGGGAATTTTTCAACGGTGTTACGGCAGCTTTTCAGCACTCCCAGAGTGCTTAGCAGGCAAGTTATTGTCGCCACTAGGGGCGGGAAAACTGGTAAATCCGGTATCTGATAATGCCGGTACCGGGCGTACCGGCATTATCGGATTCGACCCGGTAAATCCGGTCCGGGTACCGGATTCCGGGTACCGGATTTTTTTACATTGCAGCCATTTAAAAATGGCTGCAATGTAAAAACTTAAAGCCCCACCAAAAAAGTTAAAAAAAACAAACCCTCCCCGAGTCCAGGCTGCGCGGGTGGAAGGGGGGACACCCCCCACCCACCCTGCCCAGCCTGGATTTTTGTTTAAAAAAAGACTCAGAGGCGAGCCCACCCCCCAGCACCAGCGGCCGCGGCGTCCCCGCAGCCGCCGGTAAGTATGACCCGATCCCTGGGGGGGGTGTTTAACACCCCCCCAACCCCCCAGGGATCACCCCTACTAAAGTTCAGTGCTTGCTTACCTTGCGGAGCTCCGGCTGCGGCGGCGGCGGGCGGTCCGGCGGCCTCAGCGCCGGCTGTGGCTGCCGGCGTCAGAGACGCTCTAGGCCTTCCGGGGAACTTCCGGGTTTCCCCGGAAGGCCTAGAGCGTCTCTGACGCCGGCAGCCACAGCCGGCGCTGAGGCCGCCGGACCGCCCGCCGCCGCCGCCGGAGCTCCGCAAGGTAAGCAAGCACTGAACTTTAGTAGGGGTGATCCCTGGGGGGTTGGGGGGGTGTTAAACACCCCCCCCAGGGATCGGGTCATACTTACCGGCGGCTGCGGGGACGCCGCGGCCGCTGGTGCTGGGGGGTGGGCTCGCCTCTGAGTCTTTTTTTAAACAAAAATCCAGGCTGGGCAGGGTGGGTGGGGGGTGTCCCCCCTTCCACCCGCGCAGCCTGGGAGGGGGAGGGGGAAGGAATTCATTGATTTCAATGGGGACACAGCGCCCCATTGAAATCAATGAAATAAAACCGGTACCGGCATACCGGATTTAATCCGGGAATCCGGTTTTTAGAGAACCGGTAACCGGTAAATCCGGTAGCCGGTAATGGGCCCGGGGTACCACCTCTAGTCGCCACAGTCCCCAGGGCTGTGCATAGGGCACACACGGGCCCTGGGCCTGGCGTATAGCAGCCCTGTTCACCATGCAAAAAATAACGGAAAATGGCAAAAACAGCAGGAAAATCAATATGTTTCTGCATTGTGCGAATTTCAGCCACTGCCCTACTTCCAACAGAAGCAGCACTCACTGAGATTTCTCGTTTCAGGCCTAGTTATAGCCTCTGAAGGGTCTTCAGTGCAGCCCCATGAATAGTACATTGCAGTTGTCTAGCCTCAAAAATAGAAAGGTATGGATGACTTGTATAATAAGTTTAATTTCTTTTTCCGATGTGCTAGCTATGAGATGTACTCAAGGTGCTAGAGGCAGTTTCTGAAGTGAAGTCTTTATTAGGAAAGAGTTCTAGTGTAATAATGGCTCAAGCCTGATTAAATGCAGTAGGGATCTGCTGCCTGCATGTTGGACTTTTCCTGTAAACTTCCCTTGACATTTTGCCTAGACTTTTAAAAATTATTCTTGGATGCTCTTCTGTATGTATGACTACTGGCTGACAAACAATCTGTATATGGAAGGCAATCAAGGAAAATAGTCAGAACGTTACAACATAGTAGCTGAGAACAGCATAAACATACCAAAATACCAGTTTTGTCCCAAATTCATCCTGGATTTCAGGTTATTGGGGAGTAATATGGTATACTGGTTCGGTGTAGCTAGAAAAGTTGGGCAGGTCCAATCTCCAGGTTGCTATCACAGCCACCACACTTTGGAGCCAGTGTGGAGAGCAGGGCAGATGGTCTGCCCTCTATGGGGAAACCGGGTAGGCAGGCCGCTGTCAACCGCCATGCCTTGGGATCAACTGAGCCACATGCGCAGGCACCCAGTCCTGCCCCACCCACTATCCTGCACCTGGCTGCACGGGACTGGCAACAGTGTCCACTTCTCAAAGCCCTGTGGCGGACCTCATTGTGGGGAAGGGTACTGGACCCACGAGCGGAGATATGGTACCACAATTTTGGCAGTCTTACCCCACTTTGCTTAAGGTTGTTACACCCTTTTGTCCCCGACCTTTTTTTGAGGACACAGGGCATAGTAGCCAACTACCCACCCTGGGGCAGGGTGAACATCTGGTGGCTGCTGGGCATACGAACCACTGCATCACATGGCAACAGTGCCCAAACTGGGGTAAAACTGCCCAAATCACGGTAACATGTGGCTGTACCTGTTGTCGGTATTTCAGCATAAAACTAATCACCATATGGAAGTCAATCTATCCCTTTTTTCTTCCTTGTCCTTCTCTGAACTTTTTCCAATTCTATTTTTCCTGAGACTGGTGGTTGGTATTTCAAGTACCCAAAATGGTACCTGAAAATGCAGGTATTTCAAGCAGGTACCCATTTCAGCTCTAGTACAGCCCTAATGTGAAAACCTTTCGTTTACTGTGTCATTTTACCAAACGTCTTAAGAACATAAGACAATATGAAGTGCCATACTGTGTCAGACCCATGGTCCATCGAACCTTGCACCCTGTGCAAGCTACAATGGCCAGCTACAATAGCTCGAGAGAAGTCAAATACAGGTCATGGAGGTGTGACCCATCTCCCGCTCACCACTCCCAGCTACCGGTAGCCAGGGGGTTAACCCCAACTAATAAGCATTTATGGCTCTATGTTCGAAGCTATGTTCGAAGAATTTAACTAGTTTCTCTTTGAAGCTAGTTACATTGCTGGCTTTTGCCGCCGCCTCTGGCAATGAGTTCTGTATTGTCTGCTGAGTGAAAAAGCACTTCCTTTTGTTTTTTACATCTGCTGCCGTTTAACTTCAGAGTGTGTCCCCTTGTTCAGTGAGAACGGACAAACACCAGTTCCCTATTTACTTTTTCGACACCGCTCACAATTTTATAAACTTCTATCATATGCCCCCTTAATCGCCTCTTCTCCAAGCTAAATAGTCCTAACCTGTTGAGCCTCTTCTCATATGGAAGTCAGTCCACCCCTTTTATCTTCCTTGTTGTCCTCTGAACTTTTTCCAATTCTATCTTTCCTATGATGGGGCGACCAGAAATTCACACAATATTCAAGGTGGGTTGTACCAAAGATTTATACAACGACATTATGATATTTTCCCTTTTATTTTCTATTTCTTTCACAATCAAAAATATTTATTTTCTATTTCTTTCACAATAATGACACTGAGCTGATGTCTTCAAGGAACTATCCACAACAACTCCAGAATCCTTCTCCTGTATGGTTACACCCAGATTGTGTATGAAAAGTGAGGATTATTTTTCTGATGTGCATCACCTTGCACTTATCAACATTGAATTTCATTTGCCATTTTATTACCCATTCACCTAGTCGTGCAAGTTCCCTCTGTCATTTCTCACAATTTGCCTGGGTCTTAACTATCTTGAATAATTTGGTGTCATCTACAAATTTAGCCACCTCACTAACTTTATCCCTTTTTCCAGATCACCCACCAAAGCACAGTACAAACTGATGCAAAGAACTGATTTAGTTTCTCAGCCTTGTCATCTTTGAGCACCCGCTTTGTTCCCTGATCATCTAGTGGACTAACTGCCTCTCTACTAGGTTTCTCGCATCTGATGTACTGGGGGGAAATTGCTATTGGATTTGGTATCTTAAGCAAGTTGTTCCTCAAATTTCCTCTTAGCCTGTCTTATCATGTTCTTATACTTTCTCTGCCAATGTCTGTGCCCATTCCTATTTACCTCATTTGGAGTACTTTTTGAAGGACATTTTTTTGGCACTGATAGCCTCCTTAATTTTACCATTTAACCCTGCAGGCATTTGTTTGGATCTTTTCTTTCTATTTTTGACTTGTGGTATACATTTAACTGGGGCACCTAATAGTCTCCATGCTTCTTGCAGACCTTTGACCCAGGTGACTCTTAGTTTGTTTTTTGTGTTTTGCTTTAGTATTTTGTTTTGTTGTTAATTTAGCACCAGCCGTGTACCTGGCACTGTACAACCAATAGTTATAGACAGGTCCCTACCACAAGGGACTTATAATCTAAGGGAGAGAAGGGAGAAGTGAACATCTTGGATACCAGTTGTCTTCAGGAGAGACAAGGATATGTACATGAGGTTGAGAAGTTGTAGGACTTTCCCTTTTAGTTTCCTCTTAACTGACTTCCTCATCTTTGCATAGTTCCCCTTCTTGAAGTTAAACACCCTTGTGGCAGACTTATTATCTCTCACCTATTAGCATGTTGAATTTAATTACACTATTAGAAAGTGGCTCTGCCACCAATGGGTATTTTCAAAGGTGATACTACCATGGGTGGCCACACTAACTCCAGCGTAGCTACCCATGGTGGTGACATTTATTCGCACCCGCCATATGTTTTCTATGCATGGGAATAAAGCTACCTAGGACCATAGCAGAACTATTCATTTTTAAAAATTTATTTAAAAACGTATACCCCGCTCCCTCCAGCCCTAAGGAAGCTCGGGGTGACTCGCAACATTCTAAAACCATACATTAAAACCAATATAAAAAGGGTTCACTGCCAGCGCTTATCCTGGAGTTCTGGGTTGTGGTAAAGCGGGTTGTCACGTCTGATAGCCCGCTCTACCTAACTTGGCCCGTGACCTGAGCTTCTTTGGGCAGGTGCAGCGGCCTATGAGGCCGCTGCACCTGCCCATCACGGAGGAACGTGTCTGCATGTCCCCCCCCGTCCTCTCCCTGCCCCCTCCCCAGCCCCGGCCGACGCCTCTTGTGTGTTCCAAGACCCAGCTGCTCCAGGAAACAGTCATTTATGGTGACTAGGAACTTGGTTTCAGCAACACATTAGTTTGCCTTTTAAACACTGAACTTCTATCCATAGTGATTCCAGGGTAAAGTCTGTGTCATTTTATTATTTTTATCATTTTTGATGCAATGCTGTCTTTAATATACAAGGTCACTCCGTCCCCAGTGTGATTAACTCTGTCATTTCTATATTTTGTATCCTGGTATCACAGTGTTCCATCGATTCTTTTCATTCCACCATGTTTCTGGGATGCCAGTGATATTAGTGTCCTCACTTGAAGCCAAGTACTCCAATACCCCAATTTTACTTTTGAGGCTTCTAGCATTGGTATACAAACATGTAAACATTTTAATACCCTGGTGCTTGTTTAATATGGAAGTATTTATGTTTGTCTGCTCCACAGTATTACCCTCCAGATCTCTTTCTATTTTTTCCTTATCCTCATTAGTGGAAATCACTGTTCCACTACCAATGGT
This sequence comes from Sphenodon punctatus, assembly GCA_003113815.1. Taxonomy (NCBI): domain Eukaryota; kingdom Metazoa; phylum Chordata; class Lepidosauria; order Sphenodontia; family Sphenodontidae; genus Sphenodon; species Sphenodon punctatus. Next base: position 542,084 of record QEPC01007516.1, read on the forward strand.
GGCATCCATTTGTGGATGCCTTTGTCCAAACCACAAGCTCCACAGCAATTGTCAGCTTTCCCCCAGGTCTTAGTCTTCAATTCAAGATAATAGTCCACAGAAATCTATGTTCATACAACACAAACCATTGTCAGAATGTTGCCTGTCAGAATATTGCCTCCCACTGTTCTGGAAATGCTATAAGACCTAGCCCTGTTGTCACAACCAAAACTCCCATTGTTAGGGGCAGTCTTGTTCATTCTTTCATAAGGTTATAATTTGAGTTTGAGGGAAAAGAAATTCAGAACTGAGGATGAAACACCATCTTTTCCTCTGTAGTTGAAAAGATTATCGAAGATGTTATGTACCATCTTCACGCACACTCAGTGTCTAGGTGATCACCATATTTACAGTCGACTTGAGGGTTTTTTGTTTGAGGTATCTAGATTTTTCTTTTTATACGATTGTTCCCCATTATTTCAGGCATCTGTGTTCTCTGGTTGATCTTAATCTCTACTTGTGGCACATTTTTATAGGCTCTGATTCTTGTTGGATAGCTTTTTCTGTTCCAGTAGTTTGGGTACAATGAATCCTTCATTGGGCAGGAGTCTGGACTAGGTGACCCTCAAGGTGACCTTCCAGTTCTGACTCTATCAGACTTGCATATCATGTTGAATTAACAATAGGTTTTCAGCCTCAGACTTGAACTTTCCTTTTGTTGGTTTATGTTGGATTCTTAATCTTACTTTGATATAGATATTTTTAAAGTTTATTTTTTCTAAAAACATATTAGTTAAATATTTGTGAATGTCTGATTCCTATATCCATTCATTTTCAATGAGTTTTATTTACTTATTATCCGGGTAAGAATTTTTAACAGCAGAAGCAATAATTCTGGTTAATGACTGCTCTTACAAAGGATGTGGCTGATAGAAGATTTGACAGGATTGATCCATAGACAGGCGCTATTTGTCACATCCAAACTTCATTATTAATAGGGTGTCTGTGATAAAAACATTTCTAGAACTGTTATAAATGGCAGGTTGCCATTCTGGCACTGTAAGAACTGTCTTCTGTTAATTCAACTGAAGAATTTATTATTTCTGAATTAAATATGACTAAAAACTGATAAAGAAATAATTTAATCTTAATTCAAATCATAATTAAATTAGTCTCAGACAGTAACTGTCTCTTCCACAGTTTTTTCTTTAAAAATGAATCAACAAATATAAGTAGTCTTAAAGTAATCCATAGAGTCACAGGCCTTTAAGTTCCCAGGCATCTGCTATATATACCTAAAATTGTTGTTAAGATTAACATCACCATATAAACTTGAACTCACCAAAAAAAAATGGCATTAGGGCTTTCTGTTAACAGGAGATCCAATTTATGTTGTAATTGAACATAAACGGTGTTTTTAGATAAGCGCCTCCCACCCATTACTCACCCTTTACCCACCCATTATGCTGCACAGGGCGCCAATGCAGCCCTGCAACATGCATGATGGGTGGGAAATGAGTGAGGAGATGCTTTAATGTTCAAACCCTCACTCATAGGGTGATTTCAGACGTGACGGGGGCCCTATTGGCCCCGTCACGGAATCACCCAAATGATTCCCCGACGGAATCAGACCGGCCCGTCAATAGATGAGCCGGCAGATTCCGCCGGGGAATCGGGGAGGGGGCGGGGCTGCGCGGCGCAACCTACGGCCGCACAGCCCCACCCCCCTACGCTTCTGAGGCCGCCCGCCCTCTGGGAGACGGGCGGGTGCTGTAGCCAATGCAGCCATGGCGCCCGCCCCCCAGAGTATTGACCACGACCCAGAATCGGCGGCGAGCATGGCCGCCGATTCTGGGCCGTGGTCAGGGGCCAGACGAGACGTTACCATGCTCAACCACGGTGAATCCCGCCGTGGTTGAGCATGGTAATGTCAAGTCTGTTGGGGGCACAAAGGGATTCCCACCAGGTGTTCATCCCCTACGGGAATCACCTTGACCACGTTTTCGGAGATGGTCCCCCGACCATCCTCAAAAGCGTGGTTATTTTGATCCCCGCTGGTGGTTCACTGTGGTGTACATCTGGAGGGGATCAAACAGACTTTACAGGACCATTCCCCACCACAGGGGATTGCCTGTGGTTGAGCGTGATCTCGTAACTTCTGAAAATACCCATAGGCCACTTTCACACAAGACAATTTTTCATGTAAATTTAATAGTAACACAGGTTTCATGCTTGTGTGAATGCGCTTTTCTGCATCCTTCATGCAAGCTCAGATAAATGTAATCATGAATGTCAGGGTGGGGAAATCCTACTTTTACAGTTACAGCAGTTATTTTACTGTGAAACTTGGAAAGTGGGAATGCAGTGTTTGTGATGGGTATTAGAATTACATGAAATCTTGAACGTGGGAACACTTGTGTTGTGATATTTCCGGAACTCATGCGAGAACACTTGGGCAAAATTTGACATGAGAAAGGTGTGCGGTGCTGTTTTTTTCTGGAATTGGTGTCAGTGCGTGTTCACAGCAGTCATGGGAGATGTGAGAATGTGTAATGACTGTCTCCTCTCACAATTGGTGACATCACAGATGTTCACAGAATACCATACATCACAAGGTAATGTGAGAAAGCGGCCTTAGCCAGTACTGTGTTAATGGATAATAAATTAATCATTTGAGTTATAATTATTTAGTTATTTGTTTAAATGGAAATCCTGCCCAAGGCTCAGGGTTGCTATCTTTCCCTCGATTTCCATGATATAATGACACAGGCATTCCTCTATTATATCTATGATATAATGACACAGGTGTTATCCTTTTGACACACACACCTTCCATTAACTCAGATATTTCTTTTTTATTCTGAATTACAATACTTATAACAAACCTGGTCATCTATGCAGTATTTGCAAAGTTGTCTTTGAATATATTCAGTGAGTTTCCAGCCCTGCTTTATACTCCTTTATGTCAGTCCAACAGCAGTAGGAGGACTTAAGGATCCCTCAAGTGGACTGTTGAGGAGTCTAATTTGGTTTTCTATCAATCCTTCATCAATTTATTGGAAGCCTCATGGCCGTAACAAAAGCAAACAGACCAGGCAAAACAGAACAAAACAAAACATATATATATCATAGAAAATACAGTAAGTCCTATCGACTAGTTCATTTCAAACACACCAAGATAAAACCTCGTCCCTCCTCCATTTATAATGGGACCTCCTCCAACAGAATGAATTTCATTTTCCTGGTATAAGCCCTACCGTCTTCTCTATGTTGGTTCAGCCCCAGCTTTTATTTCTAAGCGGATGCGAGTGGACCTAACAGCAAAAATTGCAACCGCTTTTGTTCTCGCGGGATCAGCATAGTTTAAGAGAAACCTTATTTGTTGAATGGATGGGCGTGATTGGTCCCAGCCCACAGACTCCTGCAACTGTTTGTGTTGTCTTACATAATAGGGACATCTTAACAGATAATGTACCAGATTCTCTATCTCTTTCCCACACAGCCAGATTCTCTTCTCATATGAAATTTGCTTGTATCTCCCTTGAAGAACTGCTGTCTGCATTGTTTGTAACCTCAGACCAGTAAAAGCCTTCCTAAGAACGGGATCCTCTAATTGAAATATATAAATAGCTCCCCCTCTAGGAGGGGCTAAATATTTGTTAAAAGGAGAACATCTTGAAGTACTGACAATCGTCCTCAGATTCTGTCTGTCAATATCGGCTATTCTCTGTTTGAGCTGCTTGATGACCACATTAGTGGTACTATTTCGAAAAAAGGCCTCCGAAAAATCTATGGTTTAAAGACGCCGGTTTACCAGCGAACAACCAGGTCTTGCATTTCCGCTGAAATAGTAATAGGCTTGGGGCCAGGGAGGCCTCCTCCGGCAGGGAGTTCCAGAGATGCGGCCCGGCCACCGAGAATGCCCTCTCCATTGTGGCCCCCCGCTTAACGCGAGGGACCTCCAAGAAGGCACCCCCGGCAGACTGAAGGACCCGCTCCGGGGCGCAGAGGGCGAGGCGGTCCCTGAGGTATGAGGGCCCGAGACCCTGCAGGGCTTTGTAAATCAATACCAACACCTTGAATCTGGCTATCGGCAACCAGTGCAGAGCCCGGAGCACTGGTGTTATGTGCTTCCAGCAACCCGTCCCCGAAAGGAGACGTGCCACCGCATTCTGCACTAGCTGCAGTCTCTGAACCAAACACAAGGGAAGCCCCATGTAGAGCGTGTTGTAATAGTCCAGCCTTGAGGTGACGAAGGAATGGATGAGGGAAGGATGGTCCGGGCCGGAGATGAACAGACGCAGCCTCCGCACCAGATATAACTGGCGAAAGGCAGCCTTTGCGACTGCCTCCACCTGCGGTGCCATGAGCCTGTATGGGAAAAGACTATCCCAAGATATTTATAGGAGCAGACTTGCTTAAACCTATACCCCTTTAGGTTCCACGCATGTCTAGTATAACGATGAGCAAACACTAACATTTTAGTTTTATCAAGGTTAATCGCAAGCCGCATTTCCTTACATTGGACTTCAAAGTCTGACAAAGCTCTGTCCAATCCCAATTTGCTTAAAGACAGCAGCACCATATCGTCAGCATATGCTAGCATAAAACTCCTCCTTGAACCTATTTTAGGTGGATGATATTTCCCCACATCAGTATGTAGGGTTATCGGGGAATTTATATATATATTAAACAGAATTGGTGCCAGCAAACAGCCCTGTCACACACCTTGATGGGTTTGCACCGATTCAGAGAGAGTACCTACGTTATTTATTCTAACTCTTAGGGTTTAGATCCTGATCCTTACTTTAACCCTGATCTAGGTTATTTAAGATTCTTTTAGGAGGATCTGGGGACTTAAACTGGATTTCCATTTCTTTTTCACAAGTTGGTTGCACCTTTGTTCCCATCTGAGGTATTTCATAACCCCTTCCAAGCTTTCCATCCTTCTTTGACAAACCGATACCCCATCCTAATTATCCCATAATTCCCCATCCTAACCTGGGCTTCCCTATTATACACATAAGAAGGGAAAACCCCACACAGTCCCCAAACTCTTATTTCGCCTTAATCAAAATTATCAAATCATCTCATAGAAAACGTACTACTACAAATCTCCTATCCCTGGCAGCACCTGCAAACTCCACATCAGTAAATTTGGTTTTAGAGAAGCTTGGTCATTGGGATCTGGACACGTGTGGAGTTGGTTGAAGCAGATGGGGACAGAGTACACGGCATCATCCTTAGTTGTTGGAACTGTACTTTAGTACAATGAAATGGGAAAAAAATCTCATCAGTACAGACTAGAGAAGCAGATAAAGAACTGGGAGATTTTGTGGCCCTAGAAATGGAGAAGTGGAAGTTATCTGGCAGTCAAGTGTAAACTTGAATGCAATTGAGGACCAAAAAAATCTGCATACAAAGTCCTTTTTCTGATCTAAAGCATCACTCAGACTACAGATTGTTGTTAGCATATTAGTGAGTCAGTATTTAACTTTGACTTTAACTTTACCTTTGACTTTAAAAGATAATGATTGCCCTGCCAGATATTTTAAGCCTGTTGAAAGACAGACTTTCGGATGTTCAAACATCCCATAAGAATTAAGGTGGAAGAGAGGTTCTAACCACTCTAGATTGTAATCTCATTTCCCATAGTTATTCCATGCTTTAATATTTCCCAATACACTTGCTTTAACTGATGTAATCATGGCCAGGAATTATGC
>QEPC01007516.1:550969-574472 GCA_003113815.1 Sphenodon punctatus
CACGAGTTTCTAATGTGGGAGCGCCCCTCCCCCCCTGTGCATTTTTGCCGGCAATCTCCTGGAGGATTGCAGAGTAGGAAAACTGGGTTGCAGATTTCCTACTCTGCAAACCTCCACGAGATCGCCGGCAAAAAATGTGTAAGGGGAGGGCACTCCTACATTACAAACCCTGTGCATACTTTGCCTTCCGGATTCTTTCCCGGAGGCAAATCATGCACAGAAAGTATCGTGGGAAAGCGCCCTCTATTGAATTGTCTTATAACAATAGTAGACAGTGGTTCTTTAAGTAGATCCTTATGCTGAATCTGCTGTTCAGTGTTGGTTGTTATGTTCCCCTTGTTATACTGAATTAATACAGTTGCACTTATTGATGAACCTATGCTTGTGTGTGTCTTTGTATCTGGGGTCATCTAATAATCAACCACACGACACATAGGGCACTTTTAGATGTGCCTCCAATCTCACAGACTTAAAAATCCGCTTTCAGCAACCTCGCACGAGTGGAGTTTAGACTTGCCTCCCTGCATTGGGTGGAGTTTAGATGTGCCTCCCCCGCACTGGAAGTTGCTCAGCCGCCATTCGAAACTGCAGCGCCGGACAGTTCACACATGAAGTTTCACAAATCCGTTTTTCAAAAGAACATGTGAGTTTCCAATGGCGCTGGTGCTATATAAAAAAATAATAGTTCTTGACCTTCTTTCCATCTTGGCAGGCATTTCTGTTGGGCCCTCCTCACCATGCAGCCTCAGGCAAGGATGCAGAACTCCACCACTATTCCTGAGGCTACTGGGGCCAGCACTTCCTGCGGCACCCTTCCACCAGAGGGCCCAGGGCAGCGGAGACCCACCCTAAGGCTGGCCCTTGGTAAATTCAGTAGCTGGTGCTGGATAAGTGTAAAATTTTAAAACCAATTAATACATTATCTTATTTCTTTCCCCCTTGAAGTATGGTCCCAGATTGTCAATGGATACTTTCAGTTTTAATTTTCTTTTTGTTATAAGTCAATATAACATAAAGTGCCCACCTACCAACCTTGAATTGTATCCAGTTGATTTTTTTGAGTAATTGAATGTTAAAACAAATGTGCTTGAATACACATTTGTGGTGTTGACTTGAGATCTTGCTTGCCAATATTCTGCCTGAAGCAACAAGTCACAGCCAGCCCATATACACGATAGATGTATTTATTTATGAGAGCATGGATGCCCCCTTAAGTACCACATCTAGAAGGTGCCACTATAATTCTGAATGGTATTTGGCAAAATGGGATTTAATGTCATAAAAAGTAATAAAAAATCAATTTTTCATAGTCAGGGATTCTAAACTTACATTAAATTGGATGTGCTATATAACCATTTGGCAGTTATGATGGGTTATTGGGAGTTTATGAATTTAATCCTTGACTGAAACTAAGTTGAGTTTCAGGTTTAAATAAGGACAACAGTCGGGGGGGAGAATGTGCGTGCTGATCGGTTTAAAGCCTTTTATATTGAATTGTAAAAAGATGGCTACTTTCTGAAACAGAAATTAAACTGAGGGTTCCAGTAATTTTGCTTTGTTTTTTAAACCATTCAGTGCAGTGTGCACTGTTCCAATAGTAACAGCAATCCAACTGTGCCAGTGAAACTTGAGAAAAGAAATCATTAATACAAGGAGGGGGAAATCGTGGATTTGATCTCACCAAGTGGAACAGTTAATAAAAAAGAGAGAGAGATTTGATCATACTTCAAAGCAATAAGAGTATATTTTTAAGGGTAGAGATATTAAAATAACTCATCTTGTTTTTTCAAAAGAAGAAAAGAATCCGAAGTTGTTTGATTAGATTACAGTTCTCACAAAGGAACACCATAGCTGTGGCCCCAGATTCCAGAAATTTTTTCTTCCGGTTTTCAGTTATATTTGAAAATAAATTTATTATTTCAAAAATAGCATCTTACAAATAACATATGTTACCTTAGTGAAGTACAGAGGGGATTAGAAAGATATGATCTAAAACTAAACCACAACAATTATTATTAAAGTTTTATTGCCGGACACAATACATTAATGTCTTCACCTAGTTTTGTATGTACTGTAGTACTGATGTTTTTAAACGTAAGCCAGCAATGCACTGGGGAATGTGTGCTCTGTATGGTAAAGTTTCTTTTATACTAAAATGTAACTAAGTAATCCAAATGAAATTAAATAACTGTGCCTGTTAAACAAGTAAGCGTGCATTGCAGCAATTTTAAAAAGTATTTCAGGGCCCCGTGTTGTTCACTGCATAATGGGAGAAACACAGTGAACATGGGTCTCTTATTATGGTTATTAGTTATTAGCTTTACACAATTATAAACTTAGGAGCTACTGTGATGGTTTGTAAGCTCTGGAAAGAAAATAATAGTCAATGGTTTTGGGGAATCTGAACTACAGAAGATAATGCAGTGATTTGAAAGTGTGGTTGTCTTCAGAAATTTTTAAGATACCCATTTACTTTTCAAATGGAAAAAAGGGATAGTTGTCACTGCACCCTGGAAGGGAAGCTTCCCCCCAAAGCTTTCCTCTCCCTTCTCAATTTCCATTGACGGGGTCACCATTCAGCCTGTCTCTCAGGCACATAGCCTGGGGGTTCATCTTTGACTCCTTCTCCTTTAAACCACAAATCAAATCTGTTGCTAAATCCTGTTGTTTCTCCCTGTGCAACATCGCTAAGATCCATCCTTTTCTCACTGTCTCTCCACTGCTAAAACCCTACTCCATGCTCTGGTTATCTCTTGCCTTGACTATTGAAACCTCCTTCTCACTGGCCTTCCCCGCTTTCACTTTGCCCCCCTCTTGTCTATTCAAACCTCTGCTGCCAAGATCATCTACCTCGCCAGATGCTTTGATCACATGCAGCCCCTCCCTCTACCTGAACACATTCAACACAAGCTTCTTGTCTTTACCTACAAGACTACTCATGGCCGTGCCCCACTCCCATCTCTCTATACTCCTCTCCTGCTATGCTCCCATCCAAACGCTCTGCTCCTCCTCTTCCACCATCCTCGCCTGCTCACGACTCCCCTGCTTCTCGGAGTGCGTTTACCTGTTCTCCCTTGCTGCCTCCCATGCCTGGAACTCCCTTCCCGACCACATTCACTCCTCACCCGCCCACCCAACCTTCAAATCCCTCCTGAAAACCTACGTTGTTCCATCAGGCCTTCCCTAGATCCTCATCCTCTTAGTCCCCTTCCTGATTTTCCCAACATCACCTCCCCCTATGTATCTACGCTAAGCACGTTCACCTACAATGACATGCCTTCATGAATGTAGCCTTGTCTCTACCTCTGTTCCCCCCACCCCTTGTCTCCCCTCCCTCATCTCTCTTAGATTGTAAGCCCCCCAGGGCAGAGACTCGGTGTGCTTTCAACAGTTGTAAAGCACCAGGTACATTGCTAGTGCTATATATAAGTAATAAGCAAGGACACAATTGATTGGGTATAAAAGGCCACACTCTTTATTTTATCTTTGACATGTCCTACATTTGGGGAGGGGGTTGAACCCCTCCCCGTAATAAAAACGTGGTCCGGTGGTGTTTAACATTAACCTAGGAGGTCCTGCAGTACAGTGCAGGCCCCGTCTCTTTGCATAAGCTCAAACTGCCCCAGCCACACATCCAAGACGCCTGGCTTGGACTGAGGGGGGATGTACGTTGTTCCTGCTGGGGTCCCTTAGTGAGGCCCCAGGAGCAGAGGCAAGTGATGCACCACTCCAAATCTCAAACCGAACCAGTCCTGCAGATTAATGGCTGCACTATCTTGACCCCTGGGAAGGATTGAGTTCAGGGGTGCACCCCTAAGCCCTTGTGCTACTCCCTTCCATATCTCATAAGGAGATGTCTCACAATTTGCTGAAACATTCCTACAAAAACTTTGAACTTCCACTAGATCGTCAAGTGCAACAGATTCAAACAACGTAACCTAACCATGTTTTCCTATTTAAAGCGAACACTGTGGGGAAGGTGAAAAAAAACAGTTACCTCTCGGCCAATCAGAGCCACCTGGTAAAATACCTTCCCAGCCCTAACAAACTGGTGATCTGCCAAGGCTCGCAGTGCAGTGCAACTGAACCCAGGGCTGGTGGGTGCTCACAAGCTCAGCTCTAGCGGGATCATCAGCCAGAATGTGTAGCTGGCTGGTGAGCCTTAAAATGGCTGCTAGGAAGCATTGCAAGGTGAGACTTCCTTCACGTCACAAGCAGGGGTTCCCATAGCAACCCCAGCCGGGCTGTAGGACTTTGTAGTCTCTGCAGTATGTCCCTGCTCCTTCCTCCTGTGGGAGGTGGACAAAGACATTCCGCTCCAATTGGAGCAGGGAAGTGAGATTATCTTCAGAAACCACCACAGTGGATTTATAGCCATTTTGAGAAGCAAGAACAAAATCATTCTTACACCTTCTTTTGTCTCTCTATACCCTTAGGACCACACTCCTAGCAGACAAGTAACGCCATAAACAAGCTGATCTGGTTACTAAGATTATAACACCCTTTTCTATTTTTCCATGAAATCAAAACACCTTTCATGTCTAGGAGAGGTCTCCAGCAGTGGTATATATTGTTGCAATTTAATTGTGGTTTCTCTTACACTAAATTAGGAAGCAGAGAGAGATTTTTTTAGCTTGTTCATTCAGATGTTTTGCCAGTGAGGGTTTGGAATATAGAGATGTAATCTCTTTGTTGCAGACATGAATGGAGGGGATGAGAGGCCTGGCAGGGCCAGGAAAAGAGTGGCAGCAGTTCTCTAGAATGCACCTCATTCCCCCCTTATTCCTCAGCACTCCTTTGTGGCATTTGTGGACCATGAAATGTGAGAGTGGGGGTAATGCAGAATAAACTTTGTAGCATGCTCCTTCCTTATTTTTACTCAGGATCTTCTGAGTTTTGGCTTCTTAACAGCTATGTGAATGTGCTGAGAAAGTCAGTGATGGATGAGATGGAAGAGTTCAGGCCAACAAAGCATCACAAGGAAACTGAGAAGTAGACAGAGGTTCCAAGGCCTGTGTGGTTGTTATCAGAAATTACCACGTATCCCACGGAATCAGAGGTATTGCTCCGTGCCTTCACTAGTCCCTAAATTCCTTTTTCATGAAGACACCATGCAAAGACTTTGTGGAGTTTCCTCCTCTCTCTTCCTATTTCTCCTCCTCCTTCCCACACTCAGGTTTTTGGGGTTGCCCCTCATTCCCTCGTGTGGGAAAATATGATATGCCATACTAATCTCCACAGAAATTAAATACAAATTTTAAACCAAACAAACCTTCCTGGAAACAAAAATAGTTTGCAAAAATGCTGCATGAGTGCAGTTGCTTCCAAAATTGAAACCAGTGGTTCCCAACATTTTGGGGCACCAGACCACTGCCAACCCTCAGTTTTTTACAGACCACCCTGACCTGTTGAAGATGACTGTGGTCTTGGCACATGCTCATTGTGGGTTTGCTACAGCTTCACAAAAGTGGTGGTTCTGTTTCTGCTGGTGGTGCAGCTACCTCTGAGGGGGAAGGAGCAGTGGATGACCATAACATGCATGTTCTGGCGCTGGAAACTCTGGAAGTGACTGCAGTACTGACAGCATCCAAAGTGTGATCTCCCGTAGGAATAATATAATATGGATACAGTTGTACTTTCAGATGCTTAGGTGTTGCCTGTCGAATATGGCATAATATGTTTTTGCCATATTATCAACATCTTGAATAAACTGCCAAATGTTTCCATGTTGAATAAACCATTTTATACAGGAGCACACATATTAAGCTGTTGTGAACATTTTTCCAAAACAGGGATAAGGACAGAATAGTAAATAGCATGGTTTTAACAAGCCTATAACAGAGGCAAACAGTGATTTATGATGTGTTATAGACAAAGAGCCTATTTTATTATTTATCCTCACTGTGCTTCCTCCAGCTCAGTTTGCTTAACATTTTAGTAATGTATTATAACCATAATTGAAAATAGGAAAATTTAGGGCAGCCAGCAATAACATGTGATTTTGAAAGTGGGAACTATTTGCACATGAACTTGAGAAAAGAAGCACTAAGGATGTCTAGCTGAGTTTGAATACTTGACTTCCTGCTACCAAGTAAAGAATCAAAATTAAGGAACAAGGTGTGCCTTCATGCTGCAAGCAATGCTCTGAAGTAAATTTTTATTACTGCAGATTTCATTAATGTAAGTGTTTATTCCTAGTAACTTGGATAGTTTTCTACATCACAAGGGATTTTCTATTAAAAACTAACACCAAAAAGCACCAGCAATGGTATTTTATATTTGTGTACCAGAGATGTTTTCCAGGCCCCAAATGGAGTGCTGAAGGTAACCAGTTTTACTTTGCTACAAGAAGGCTTGCCTAGTCAGACTTACTTTAGGAATCATTTTTGCCACTCCAGAGTATTCTAGAAATCTAGATTTCTGTGGAGACATTGGGTGTTCTTCTTCTCTCTGTTTTGTGGGCCTGAGTAGCCACATCCACACATGTTACTTCCTAGCCATTGCAATGTCTGCTATGTGTGAGAGAGTCTAGTTGTAGTCACTAAACCTGAGTTTCATTGCTAGGTCACCAGGTCATTCTTATATTTTATTTTCTATTATTTTAAACCCATTATATTTATTATGCATAGTATTATTTGCATTTATTATGCATAGGCTTGTTTTGCAGTAAAGGAGGTAAGTGATCTACTCAAATCTTATAAAACTGCTAAACCCAAAAGCGTAAAAATATGTAGACTTATATTCAAAATAATGGAAAAGTGAACATTATAAAATAAACATAGTTGATATATATATATATATATATATATACACACACACACACACACAGTAAAAACAAACATGACGGTGGCTCTATTAGACCTGTTGTGGCCCGGGAACCACTGGCACATCTGTGTGACCCCGCCATACCTGCCCTGGGTCAGGGGAAGCCATGGCTCATGGCAGGGTGCTGGGAGCAGGGTGTGGACGGGGCTGGCTGCCTGGTTGTTCTACGTGTCAGTTGATCACCTAATACAAAACTGATGACCCCAAGAATATATCTAGAAAAGAACCTTTTCTGTTGCATTTTTGTACTTCTAAAGCTTGGCTTGCACTCTAAGCTCCCTTTCACACAAGGAATTGGTCCCATTTTCACAGGGGTGGGTGGGTGGGTATGGAACTGCACTCTCTCTGCACTGCATTCCATATATTCCAGGGCAAACCACTCCTTGCATTCCACACTACAATTGTGAATTGATCAACAGTGGCTGCCACCCAAGCTAGCAGATTGCCCTGGAATGGTAGGCCAGAGATGGGGGTAAATTCATGCTCTTTTAATCTGAAAAATGCAGGATGAGTCCCTAGTGTGGCTGGTGCTAATATCATTCTGGAAAGAGGATTCTGCCACCATAGGTTAATAACATAACTGAATACTTAAGACCTTTGGGATAGGGGGATGATGTAACATGCCCGTTTTTCCTTCCAGTTTCTAATATTTTATGATCCTTCAATGTGCGATTATCCAACCTGCATCCAGTAAGTGGTTGCCAGTAAAAATGTTGATTATTTATTGTTTAAAGCCCACACCAATAGGGGCCTGTAAATAAATGCACTTATAAAAGCTAAATGATGAAAAATATTATTATTTATTTAACATTCTTAATATCTTGTCCCTCCTGCCTCAGACAGCTCAGGGCGGCTAATAGCTAGGGATGGGTGAACAGAACCGAGTTCGGAAATTTGGTTCGGTTCAGTTCGGAAGTTCAGTTCGGAAGTTCGGTTTGGTTGACCAAACTATTCGAGTTCAGTCTGAACTCTGAACTTCTGAACAAAGTTCGGAAATTCAAACCTCATTGAAATAAATGGAATATTATCTTTTAGGGATGGGCGAACAGAGTTCGGAAATTCGGTTCGGTTCGAAAATCGAGTTCGGTTCGGAAGTTCGGTTCGGTCGACTGAACTGGTCGAGTTCGGTCCAAACTCCGAACTATGTTTGCCCATCCCTACTAACAGCATCAGAGCATAAAAACACCAGACAATATTACAATAAAAGATATATAAAACAACCCAACTACGAAGAATTTATGAAAAATAATAAACAAGAATATCATGCATATGTCTTCAGAATAAACACATGATCATATGTAACTACATAATGCCTCAAACAATAGATGGTCCTGATCAGTCCATTATAAGAAAACAAAAGCTAATAATCAAGCTTAATTTTTCAGAAACAATTTGAGCCAACCATGTCGAGAAGAGTTCTTCAGGGCTTCATAATCCTCTTAGGGTGTTTTAGACAAGCGCTGTTTCTTGCTGATTGCAGAGTCCAGGAGAAACAACATTGTGCAAGTCGGTGGGGTTAGACTAGACACACACACAGCTGGCACCATTGAAAACAGTGCACTCGCACGTGGACAGAGATCCAAACTTCTGAAACCCTGATGTTGTGGTTTCATAAGTCCAGATCTCCGTTGTTTTCAATGGTGCTGGCTGACTTCTGGAATTGGGGTGGGGGTGGGGAGTCTTACCCCCCTCCCCCGCGCACGTGACTTTGTTTCTTCCGGACTCTGCAATCCACAAGAAACAGCACTTGTCTAAAAAGGCCCATAGAAAAATGGCTTGGCGCTAAAAATAATCAAATAAATAACAAACAACAAATATAAACAAAAGAGTATGTCAATATAAATAGAAACCAAGATATTTATTGTTTGACAGTAAAGTGTCAGTGCTGTATATGAAATACTCTGTTGTATTGGGCCAAAGCACAAAGTTACATGGGATAGCCTGTTAAAACTTTGGTAGGATGAAAATCACATTTCTGTATGAAATGATTTATTGTTTGGAAGAAGTGTGCTTGGTGCTGAACAGTTGTAGTTAGAGACCAGTCAGACTTACAATTCAAGATGGACAAAGTGTGTGTGTGGGGGGGGAGGGGAACGTAGGGAGAGACAGGGATACGTTCATGAAGTTCAGAAGCTGCAAGTGCATGTACTTAGCTTTGCCGCAGGGAAGGAGGGAAATCTTGAAGGATAAAACAACATACGGAACAAAAAGCAATCTGTGTGGATGAGGAGCTAGGGAAAGTCAGACAGAAGAAGTTACTATTTTCTTTCATTAACTCATTTTTTACTAATAACATTGGAAGCTATGGCGCTCTTTGTGCTCGTGTAAATGGAAAACTACTAAAGTGTGTTGGTTTTTGGTGAAGATATATAACTGCCTCTCAAGTATTAGATCTTGTTTCTTACATTTTAGACGTTGGAATAGATTTTATTGTTATGTTTCCTAAGACCAAGGAAAAGTGAGTGCTTAACTCCTTTCACTCTAAAGGGAGCAAACCGGGGGCATCTTTAGACGCAATGGCGATCGGGTGCTTAAGATGTTTGTCACGTGGCTGTGTGTTGTGTCTAAGCACCGTCACTATTTTTGGCCACTGTTCTGGCTCCCGACTCCTCACCCCCAGGGGGCTCCCATTAACTCTTTGTTGGTTGCACAGATGTCTAAGGTGTGGCAATTGAGTGTTTCCCTTTGTCCCCATGGCTGACATTGTGTCTAAAGACTCAGGTGGTGTGTTCACAGCCATTTCAGTTTGTCTGCCCCCGATCCTCCACTCTGCGCTGCTGCCAGAAATCTCATTCCTTGTCAGTACACCATCCATGTGCTCTCCCAAAGTACCTGTGAGAGATGGGGGGAGAGTGAGCAGTGAAAAAACTGTTGTTTAGCTGCAGTGTGGAGTAGAGGATCAAGCAGATCCAGCCCCTCTCCGCATGAATTACAAGTCCAATTATCCCATGGGAGTGCTTCAGCCAGGAGATCTTCCAGAGCGAGCGGCATCTAGGACCCCAATTAGTCCCTGGATGTAGAAAACAGTAATGGGGGCAAATGTGGGTCAGAGAATGGTGTCAGCGCCCTAGACAACACTGAAATAATGCAGGATCTAGAGAAACGGAGGCAATAGTGTTTGTCTTTTGCTCATAGTGCCATCTGCTTTGTTAGTACAGTTGTAGTTCTAAGGAAATGCAACAATGCCTCTTTATTGTAACTTCCCTGAAAAGCAAAGGAGTGAAGTGAGCAGGAGGAACTTGCAGTGTTATCTATAGGACTTAAATTTGTGGATGCAGTGCATAATTTCTGGATTTTAAAAAATAAGTATTGGTGGTGGACTTGTCAGTTTCCTGACATTTGCTGCCCCAGCTGTCATAGGAATAGGAGTTGAATATTTATTAATTTATTTATATATATAACACAAGAAGGTACTTGATGCTGTCCAATCATAAATTAAAAACGAGGGAGCTAGGGAGTTACGAGCAAGTGAGGATGGTAGCACAGGAGGAGGAAAGCTCTTGGAAGGGAATGGGGACAGGAAACAAGTGCGGAGATAGGAATCATTTATTCATTTGAAGGATAACAGCTGTCAAAAGTGGCTTTAGTGGAGGCAGGTCAGTAATGGAATATGAAATTGAAATAGCTATAGAGGAATGATTTGAACTGTCATTCTGGTGAATTTGGAAACCTCTTATACATGAAATATGCCCAGCCATTTGAAAAGATGGGGAATTGAGATTTGTGTTACGCATCTTGTTTCCAAGATGAAAGCCAGTAAATGGCATAAATGCTTTGGCTGTACCACAGGGAAACATGTTGCTTTCAAACAGCTACAGAAACATCCAACAGGCTGAATAGACAGCAGAGAAACTTTAAACAAAAAAAATAATAATGACCAAGTCAGAGGATGAGAATACTATTTGCACAAACCCTGTTTGCTTTATTGAGCTTTGAATATAACCAAATAGGAAAGATTTTAGACCCAGAAAGCTGCCAAAAATTCAGTGGTCTCTGGGAGTTTGACAGTTGAACTATTAGACCTATGTGGTATGTGAAACTGTTGGAAAGAATTGTTCCACTAAGGAGCCAGTGACGGCACTGCTGGATCCAAGTACGGGTGCCAGAGAGTCTGTTTCTTAGAGTTTAAACAGGGAAAGTGAAGTGATCTTGCAGTGGGTATATTGATCTGTTGAGGTCAGTTATAGTGCAGGCTTTCTGATTATAATAACCTGAAATCTTAAGCCTAGGAGAAGCATCACAGTATTTATTCAGGACCATGGAGGAAGGTGGGGCCAGGGATTATTTTAGGGACCCATGTCTTGATGACGAGTCCCCTAATCACCTGCTCTGGCTAGCATTGCTGGATCCCAGTTATAGGCAGCAAGTGATGAGAGGACTCATCTCCCCCATCCTAGTCTTGATAGAGGTGTGGCTTACAGATCTGGTCACCATGACTCTTTTCCCCTCTGCGGTAACTGGGAGTGGGGGCGGGAGTAAAAATCAATTTGCCCCTGGCTTCTAGGAGTCTTTAAATGGCCCTGGATTTCATCCATTTACATAACCTCTACCCCACTCTTATTGAAAAGGTGCCTAATTTGGGGCGGGGGGGGGAGCGGGGAAACAACTAATCCAGCACTGCAGACCATGGTGTCATGTTACGTTTTAGAAAAAGGCAAAACACTCAAGACCTTCTACAATAACATTTCCAGTAAGTAAACATACAGGAGGGAGCTGCCATATTATACATTTCCTCCCTGAAAAGGTTTGTGGTATGTGGAAGTTTGGGCAGGGTAGAAAAGGTGAGGGGGTAATAAACCACCAAATCAAAGGACTTCCTAGCGTAATAAGGGCGTGTTGAATGTTTGATCCAGAGCAAAGCATCTTTACACAATGATAGGTTCCACACCCTGTGTAAATAATACTCCACTTCTTCCTCTCTCCCACCACCACTGTCACAGCCCCTCTTCCCGTAGTCTCCCTGGCCCAAAGCCAGTGTTTAATTTGTGAAAAACTAATTGCCAGGATCCAAGCCTGCCCCAGAAACCATGCCTCCTGCCCCAGAATATGTCAGAGCTGGGAACTGAACCCTAGTGTCCAGCTAGCAATCCAACCACTGGACAACCCTGCCTTTTTGCAGCTGAATATAAAACAGTAATACTTGTGATTTAATCTATATGATGATAAACACAGGAAGACAGAGCAGTACAGTCATTAATGAACGCCAAGTAAAATATCCAAGATTTTATGGTTTTCATTTCCAAACCTAAAATGGCCAATATTGTCCTTTTCCTCATCTTTCACATTTCAGAGTGCACACTACTACTGCTGTCTCTTATACACATCTAGATGTGTATAAGAGACAGGTGCACACTACTACTGAGAACATTTCCTCGATCTCCACCCCCACACTGAATTTAGTTGTCTGGGTTCAGCCCTGGCAAGTCCCCCCAACCCTTAAGCCCTGTCCAAAGCCTAGCCAAAGAAATTGAGGGAGAGGGGGCATAAGTTGCTCAAAGTGCTAGGAGACCCCCAGCTTCTCTATTTGGTCAAGAAAGCTGGAGAAGGACAGTATCCTAGAAATAGGGGAGACTCGGAGAGTGGTGAGGAGTACTGACCAAATTGATCAGAGGCAGCTACCTCCAGACCCACTTTTATAACAGTTGTTTCATGGCAGCTTCTCCCACAGCATGTGTCAAATTGCTACAGAACATCTCATCCATTAGTGTAACTAAGGTGTTGCTAATGGAGGCACCCAAGGATGGGGTGTGATCACATTGGGAAAGGGTGGAGGAGGCTCTTAGCCCCTCCCCTTTTCTGCTGTAGCTCCACCCCCTATGTTATGGTGTTCCAAAGGGGACGTGGGGCACCCAGACAAGTCAGGCCTATGCTCAGAAGATATTATCTGGTCAGGCCCACTAGGTAATTCCCTCCAGATTTGTTTCTCAGGATAATCTCCCAACTCTGTGCAAGATCTGAGACTGTATACACGCACACATATGAAGGGAACTAGTTAAGAGGAGAGCTTATGACTAGTTAATGTTGAAGAAATGAGAGTTAGGCAAGAAAATAAAGGACAAACACAAAAAGGAGAAGAAAAGTTCCAGTTGGGGAAAGTAGAACTTTTGTCTTTGAGTGAAAAAAGACTTGAACGTAAGCCTGTATGCTTCCATGGTTTGCATACTGCATAGTAAAAGAGCAGCATCTCGGACTAATACAGTGACTGGAAAGGCCAAATGCAAGTAAAAACCCATCAGTGTAGTTTACCATAGCACAGCATGACCCACAATGGATCTTAGAGACCACATAAAAAACTACCTCGCATCAGAGAATAGAATTGGGAGAAAACATTGAAGAACTTCTGAGTTATAATTTTACACATCAGCAATCATCAGCATGAAGGTGTGTTTAAAAAAAACACAACTTGCTCAAGATCATAAAGTTAGTCTCATTAACATACTGTTCTTCCCAAAAGAAGCCATATTTGAAAACGACCAGCAGAGACAAAGTGTGGTTTGCTGCCTCCATCAACCACCTAGTGGAAAGGCCTGAGCATTGGTTGCTGACTCAAAGTTTCCTCAGTGCTTCTCAAGAGTTTTTAAAGTTTGCAAGGCAGAGATTTTATTGGAGCTAGAAATATACACCAGCATCTGCCATGGGAAACATGGGTGGGTTTAAGCAGAGCAATTGTAGCCTACTTTGCAGGGTGTTTGACAATCCACCTGTCTACTCTGAAGAATAATCACTCAGTATATGATGTGTAAAATAGTACTTTCTGGAATGACAACCAATGATTTCACACAACCTAGATTGGTTATTTTGCCAATGTCAGGCTGGGTATGGCAGAGTGGTGCCACAGTATGGGTATGGACCCTTTAAGAGGGACTGAGTGGGGTTGAAGCCATGTCCACTCCTGTATATAAATGAGAGGAAACAGGAATAGGAAGGCAGAAGCTCTGTGGACACCGGAGAGAGCACATCCTTACTCCTGAGTGGGAGTATGTGGTACAGAATATGTTGGGAAGATTGAACCTGTAATGAACTGTGTTACAAGGAAATAAACTGTTATATGTTTATCCCGAGTAAGGGTGTGATGAGGACTTAATCCGGACAACACATAACCATAGCAAGGCTGTCTCCTGCTACGCTGGGTTACATGGCACTTATGGAAGTATGCAAATAATTATTTTTACATATAAACATAATATAATTGCAATACCCTACAACAGTAGTTGACGGATTATTTCTTGGGGGGAAATGTAACCTTTTTGCGTCTGTTTGTAGATGATTTGTTCTTCTTTGCACTCTCTTTTCCCTGGAAAGGATCTGAGTAATTGCCTATATCCTGCAGGCTGCTCCACACAGTTCCTCTTCTGCCCCTGTACAGGGTACCACGGGCTTTAGTGGAAATCTGCCCATCACAAACTCACTTTTACATTCAGCACTTTATATGCAGCTGAATAATATAAATTCCTTAGACAAATGATTCATACAGTGCTTTTTTAGAGTGGGTAGTGTCACAAATCTATATTGAACATGTGTGAAACGTTACCCCTTTCTGTGCTCCTCAACGAGTTCTTTCTCTCTGCCACTTAATGCAAAGGATTTGCATTCTATGAGCTGACTCTATAAACTACCAAGTATGTGATTTGATTAACATGTAGCAGGTTTCAGTCCCAGACACATCATTTCCTGTCTCCAGTTCAGCACAGAAGTGGGACCAGAGAGTCCTGCATCAGGAACTTCCTCCCCCTCTCCATGCTTCATATAGAACATAGCATACAAGGATATCACAAAGGGAAAATCCATGTTAAGTTTTGTCAGGCTTAATATTTGGACAATAGCTAAATAAACAAGTAAGGGTTACATTTGTATATCATTTGTGTAGTGAGAATTGTGACCACTTTTTTCTTCTATGTCCTATTCTTCTTCTGACACATCAGTAGAGAAATTACTCTTGACATCAGAGCTTTCTATTATTTCTTGAAAGAGGAGACCATTTTCTGTGGAATATAAATATACATGTCTGTTACTTACTGTCTATGGAGTTAATCTTTGCCTTCTGAAAGGAGAAGGACTAGGTTTGTTTTATCAAAATGGACAAAATCCTATCACACAATGTTTTCATTAACATGGGAATGGAATTTAGCGATTTTGATTTGGAAAAGGGAGGCTGTGGTTAAGAAATTTATTACAAAATTTTAGAAAAACCATTAGAATTAAAACAAAGATGACCGATTAAAACAAAAACAGATGACAGTTGTCGGACTGAAAAGCAAAGAAAACCAAGGAGCTCTCTGAAGTTAGGCCTACACCAACGTTCTGAAATCGGTGGAAAGATTGCAAGAGGCTTTGGGTCTGCTCTCACCTCAATAGTAGGTATTTTCAAAATGAAGCAGCTCAATAAAATGTTTTCTTTTTAATGGGGGATATAGAGAGGAGGAACATGGGGTGGATCCAAAAGAGGGAGTTTTTATTGTGTTGGGGTAACTCATTTCTAATGTTTATTTGTAATGAGGAGGTGAGGAGTTTGGAGGTGGGTGGGTGGGTTCGAATTTTACTTGTATTTTTAATATTATAAGCCACCTCACTCTGATCTTTGGAGATGGGCAGCAAAGAAATTTAAAGTAATAATGATAGTGTAACAGGGCGCAGTTCCTCAGGGATGAGTCACCACAGGATCAGACCCCCGATTCCCCCTTAGTTAGGGATGCAGAGTTTATAAAACCATTCAGTCTCTATGGGTATTAGCATTATCACAGTTTTATTCACCTTATAGTCAGATCCGATCTATTGAAGACAGATTAACCTTATAGTACAGTCTTCAATATATCAGCCGTATTAACACCGGGCATACAACCTCTCCGGCATCCCCGGCCCTATCTAGCCAGGTATCCAGACCTCTGGCAGACTACTCAAGTTCTCCAGAGCTTCTCCCAGACTCAGGTTGCTGGGCTTCTCCAGGTTGTTCACAGTATTCACCCTCCAGCCCCCTCAGTAGTTTGGAGAGTATAGAGTGGCCAGGTTTCTCAGCCCAAGTCCAGGGATCCAGGATTCTAAGCTTCTCCCAACAGGACTTCAGCACTGACTAGCTCCCCTGCTGAAGGGTCCCTGGAGATGTTGCCTGTTCAGCTCTCAGACAGAGATTGAAACCCTCTCTGGTTTGTAGCCTCTTATGAAGCAGGAGTGGGCATGGCCAACTCACTAGGCTGTCTGCTTTTAAAGGGCCAGTATCCTGCCCCACTCCTTTTCACTACTCAGCCAGTTCCACACTCAAACTGTCTTTCTCCATCAAGACTGGTGTTGCCACACCCCACGCCAGTGTTACTCGCCTGGCATTGTGCTCTTAAAGGGGCAGGAACCCCACAAGGCTGCTCCCTGCCACAGATAGGGCCTCATAATTCTAAGGTAACAAAGAGTACTCTGAGACAAATCTGGACCAAATATAATTGAAAGTTCACCTTTTCATGCAGCGCTAATCATAACCTTTTAAAACGAGACGGGCCCACGAAGGCCCATGCAGATCTGCTGCGTGGGGGCTGTCTGTGTGATGGGTGTATGTGCACACTCCCATGGTACACCCATTTCCACCCACCTCCACCCATAGCCCACACACAGAACAGTTGACCAGAATGACGATCGCTCCATGCGTGGACCTGGGTGGAGATGGGTGTGCGCCTGTGTACTGCCACACACACCCTGCACTGTCACTCACACACACCTGCACCATGGCCAATTTTAAAAGGGCCATAGATTTAAATTTGTATAGGTGTTGAACTTTCTCTGCTTCTCTTTCATCTAGGAACTCAGGCCAATGTTTCTGAAATCGGAGTAAAAAAAATCTGAACAAGTCAGTACACAAACAGCAGCATCAATGTTTTTAGGTCATTTCCTTCTGATTTCTATTATCTCTTGATTCCTTTATATTTTATAAGAATTCAACCCATGCATGTAACCTTTGTATTAGTATATGTATATATAATGGTTTATTTGTTTAGCCATAGGCCATAACAACAATAAAAATTTAAATACAACAAAGAAAAGGACAGAAATAAAATACAATAAAATAACAGCATAAAATTCATAGGAGTCACAGGATTGTAATTCCATTGTAATTGTTGTTTACCTTCAGAGTCTCAAATGCCTTGCCCTCCCCAGGGCTGTGTCATCCCACTCATGCCCTGCAGAAGTGCCTCGGCCACGGCGCATAGTAATTCGGGGGGCATAGTAATTCGGGTCCATACTAGCCTATACCTGCAGATCCCAGCAGGGGCAATAAAGAGTCTTGCCCTTCCTAGGGCTTATGGCGACACACTTAACCCATGTCAACACTTGCACAGTTAAGATAGTCACTTGAATAAGCAACCTCAATGATCTATACAAACAGTTTACTGAGAGAGCTTTGTATTAGTGAAACTCTGTCTGTCTATAATTCTATTAGCATAGTAATACATGTTAGCTCAAGCTCTGAAGAATGCCTGCTGCTACTTTCCAGTTAAGCAGGTGAGCAAACCTGACAGTTTTCTGTAAAAAGCAAAAAACAAAATAATATTTTTTAAAAAAACAAATTAACGTACATGGTATGTATCAGGGCATGTCATAACTTATTTCAGACTTGAAGGTTGTCCAGTTTAAGCATTCCTGATTCTATTTAAGTGGCTGGGATTCAGGTTCTTTGCACTGTTCTAAGTACTTTTTCTGACATCCTAATATTGTACAGTGCCAGGTACATCTCTGGCGCTATATAAATAATAATAATAATAATAATAATTAATTAATAACCACTAACAGAATCCAGCAGTAGCATCACCTCTTTGCCTCTGCTATGCTCAATGGTAACATTTTTCATGACGTCTGAACAGATCTACCATGTAGTGTCAGTGATACGACATTAGTAGAGATGCCCTAGTGATTTTTGTGGTGCCTCTTATTGTCAGTCACCTCTGTTATATGACATGGTGGAAGTCACAAAAAGTGTCACGATGACTAGGTAAAAGAAAGGCAAGATGGTGCTGCTGCTTGGAGTCTGCAGGTGGTAATCATGATGTCTGAAAACACCCAAGGGTATTTTTTAGATTATCAAACATTAGCTGAATCTGACCGATCTTCCGTTTCAGACAAAATATGCTGATAAATCTTATATAAGCATGGTAGGGTTTTTTTTCCCTGTTGATGGCTCATCCCTGTGTAACATACTCCCTCTGGTGGTTCATGTCAGTTAGAGGTTCCAAAGTTCAGGACTCATTGCAATGCTAAATTGTGGCAAATTCTAATTGTATCTTTTATGGCAGTGACACACCTCCTTGTCAGTGCTTTCTGCATAAATAGGGTAGTTTGATTACCTCATAGAGTAAGCATTATTTTAATAGGTTGTTTTAAAAAGTGAAATACTGAACAGTGACTCAGATAAGTTAAGTCAACAAAAACATATACCATTTAATAAAGAATCTCTGACCCTCCGATCACTCACAATCCATCAGAAATTAATTTCCACATTCCGTGTGACTGAAATTTGCATTCATCAGCACTCTGGCTGCTTCCCCCAGGTTTTCGAATCCTCCAGCTTCCATAATTCAACAAGGAAATAACCACATTTTTTTCATGTAGATCAGGGGTGAAGAACCACAGGAAGGGGCCAAATGTGGCCCCTGGCTAGCTTTTATTTGTCCCCTTTCCATTTCCTTGATTTGGGCCCTGGATCCAGTTCCCCAAGTACTAAAAGACTGAGCTCAGGGTAAGGGAGCAGAGATGAGGGCACACACAAGGATAGGGGACAGATCCATGGCAGGATGATCTGAACCGGAGCTCACCCCCCTCCCCGACAGTCCCTCCTCCCCAACTTTTGTGTGACCTTGAGAGTTTGTATTAATTTTCAGAGTGATCCCTGGGAGGGAAAATGTTCCCAACTCCCTGCTGTATAACACTAACAAAATCACCTTTGGGCCTATTTGGCATCCATTCATCTCCTGCTTTCTCAAGAAAGACAAAGCGGATTTTAATTTGTTTTTCCTTGTTTGGTTAAAGTGAAGGTTGAGCTACCAACCTGCTCTCCCTATTTGCATGTTTTTCAAAACTGAAGTTACTTTAAAGCTGCCTCCAGGATGTATACATTAAGATCATATGCTGGTTTTCTGTATCAATGAAAGTTATACATAAGGATCCCAAATAGTGGGTGGTCTTAAAATTGCAATAATTTTCCACTTAAATCTGGCATGTACATATGCTTCAAAAGCATTCCAAGCCACCAATTTAAATCAGCGCTATAGCTGAATTGATTCCCATAGGATCAGGATCAAGCCCATGATTAAACAAATATTACATTACATGCTGTGATATATATAATATAAAGTTTGAGTAGTCAATGTTCCTTGTTGTGTATTTCCTTTTCAAAGAGATTCCTAAAGTGGCCAGAAAATTATGGATTCTTTTTGGAGGCGGATCAAAGCTAGTAACCTATGCATCTTTTTATAATAATAATTATTTTTCCCCCTTCACAAGCAGTATAACTATTCAGCAGAGTGTTGAAGCTGTGTTCCAGATTTCAGTTGTCCGCCATCCAGATAAGGAAAGCTTGCCCTATTAGCAGTGTTTTTGATAATCCATCAAGAAGGAATTGCTCATTGATTACTGAATCATTACTGAAAGTTAACTATAGCAAGATTTCCAGATCACAAACATTCCTATTTCATATGTTTATACTTTGGCATCCGTAGCACAAGATGTTATGCTACTTCAGTTACCTTACCACCTCCTGCTTACTGGATATTGAATATGGTGGTAACCTTATCCCATAAAAAATAGTTGTTATTTAAAAAAAATTATTCCTGTTGAAGGAATCATTTATCATTTAGCTGGAAAGCTGATGTTGTTCTTAACTATGCTGAAGTGCTGCATTGGAATCTAGGTGGTAATTTTTCTTACACAAAAATTAATAATTGTTCCCCTCTTGCTGTACATATCAGTGTATTGTAGGTTTAACTGAATGTTGACAAATAATTCAGCACATGACAGACTAATGCACAGTACATACATTCTTCAGTCCAGCTGGAACTTAGTCATCTCAACTGTCCATGCACCTCTGTAGCTATCTGACCATGTAGCAGGACACAGTCTAACTGAAACACTGGCCCTTTAAGGGACTTAGCACCTACAAGGGGAAGGTGCTACTTGAGGCATAGGTGCTGAGGGGAAACAGGATCATGCTGTCTGCCTCCAACCTGGGTTTGGGTGTGTCTGGGTCAGCCCAAAGCATAAACCCGGAGCTGGGGCGGGGGGGGGGGGGGGGGGAAGCTGTGGGAAAGGCTGAAGGAGGAAATAATCAATATTATCTATCCTGTCCTGTTGAAAAGGAACAGGTAACCCTCTAGATCCAGGGGGGGGGGGGGGGGGGGGGAGGGGAGAAGCTGAGGGAGAGAGTTGCTGAGCTGAGAGCTTAGTGGAAGAGACTTGGGAAATGCAGAGAGTGGCTGCATGAACGCTGACCAGGAAAGCCCAGCTCAGAAGATGGTGCCTGAGCTGAAGGCGTAGCTGGCTGGCCAGCAGAACTGTGAGTACTGAAATACCAGAGGCTGTATGTATATGAAACTCTATAATGTGAAGGACAGTGTGAATGAGAGAGAATACAGAGACTTGAGTGACGATCTCCAAACAGAGTGTGACTTTTGGGCCTTGATCCTGCCAACAATTTACCCAAGAACCCCCTTACCTTGCTACAGGCAGACTTTAAGATACTGGGGAGTAGATTGGAAGGTATACCACTGATGTTTATGTGGGTATATAGAAGGGTTATCTGTGCTAAGAAACCACCCACTGTTTGGGGATCCCAAAATATAAAATCAATTTTACATCGCACCTTAAGTTAGCGGGTGATTGGGGCATTTGCCATTGTGGGTCCCTTGGTGTGGAATTCACTCCCTCCAGACATTTCTCCCCGTTCCTCCCTCCTCACCTGTTAAAAAGAACCTGAAGATGTATTTATAATCCAGGTGCTTTTAAGATCAATTGCTCGTTTCCCTTCAGTGTATCCTGTCCTCCTTCTTTACCTTCCCTTTTTAAATAGTTTTAAATGGACTATGTTGTTGTTATATTGCTTTATTACTGTATTTTGTGAGTGTGCAGCACTCCAAGTGCCATTTGGTGAGGGGACACTATAAAAATAAAATTATTATTTTCCATGGACTCCCTGGGTACATTGTAGTAGTGCTGAATATTCCGTAAGTCACTCTGCCAACCCTCCTGCTTCCATCAGATGGGAAATATCCTTAAACCCTGTCATTAACTGCTCAGTTTTCTATGGGTAATTTCAGATGTAATGATACCATGGTCAACCACAGTGAATCCCCTGTGATGGCCGTTTGTATCGTTTCGTCTGTTGTGTTTCCTGCCAGATGTTCACCCCAGTGAATCACTGTCGGGAATCACAATGACCACGATTCTGGACCTCCGACCACCCAAAGGCACAGAATCATGGTGGGATTGGTCCCCAACCGTGTTTGGATTGGCATGATCCAGGATGGGCCGCAGGTAACATCTGTTACCTGAAGCCCGACCAGATCATGGTCCTGACCACGGGATCGGATCGGGTGCAGCAGCTGCATTGGCCGCTGCACCCGCCCGTCTCCTGGAGGGCGGGTGGATGGGGGAGCGCGGGGGGGGCAGGACTGTGCGACCGCATGTCGTGTCGTGCCGCGCAGCCCCACCCCCTCCCCGATCCCCCTCCAGAATCAGGCTGGCACGTCTAAAGGATGGCCGGCCTGATTCCTGTCCGGAATCCGAAACAGATCCCGGTCCATGGTTGAGCCTGGCGGGCCTGGCGGGTCTGCAGGCCCGGCACATCTAAAAGTACCCTATGTCCCTTGAGGGTCGTGAGGAGTTTGTGGTTACTGCAAATTCATTATGACTTCATTTCAGTGTTTTGAAAAAAGAAAGTCATAGAAATTAAGAGAGCCATGAAAGAGTTAAAATAAACTTCTCTGGCTGAATGCTAGAGAATTTTGTAGACTAGTACTACACTTAATT
The DNA here is from genome assembly GCA_003113815.1 of Sphenodon punctatus. NCBI lineage: Eukaryota > Metazoa > Chordata > Lepidosauria > Sphenodontia > Sphenodontidae > Sphenodon > Sphenodon punctatus. Next base: position 572,792 of record QEPC01007516.1, read on the forward strand.
ACAAGGAAAGTTGTATGCATCATTGCCTGGCAGAAAGCAGCCTTTTTTATTTCAGCGTGAAGACTTTTGTATCTCTGCCAGCTCAGCCACCCCATAATGACTGTGAGCAAAGGGCACTGGTGGTGAAATTCTGGTTCCACCAAGGTGGTGGCAAACCTCCCACAGACTTCCAACAGCATCAGAAAATTTCAGCCGTAGTGTCATGTCTCCATTAGCATTTTTGCTTGTACTTTCTTCTTTTCCCCCCAGAGATATCTCAGATATTGCCCATTTCCCCTTAGTGTGTATTTTGTCCTCCCTCTTTAACTTCCCCGTTTAAATTGTTTTAAATGGATTCTGTATTATTTTAAATTGGTTTTCTATTTTTATGGTTGTAAAGTGCTCAGAGTGCCATTTTAAGGCAGGGGATTGCTATGAAAATAAAATTATTATTAGTTATTTAACAAATCCCTCTGAATACCCAATTCCATAAAATCTACCAAATACGAATATCTCCTAACAATCAGCCTTCATGCTTGAGTCATACATTGTTCCAGCAGACAGTGCTGGAAAGTTACTTACAAAGACTGCAATCCAGTAAATTATGTCTACTTAACTGTAAGAACATGAAGCACTAAAGTTAATATAATAGAACTGTTTACATGCTTAAAATCTAGTATGTACTAAATGCTTCGCTTGAGTAGAGCCTGATATGAAGATGAAGCTAGGTGACCGATATCTGGTAGAAATGGTTAGATAAAAGATATCGGAATAGACATTATTTGTCACTGCTCTCTTCAGCAGGGGGAAAAAATACTGATTGATGCAATGATAAGGATATGTACCTGAATTAGTTTAAAATTATTTTCAGCTTTATCCTATTTCTAGCCAGTCATTAGTCTTCAGGAAGTATTGTAGCTTTCTATGGTTACACCAAAACTGATATTTATTATTAGAGCGTGGGAGCACTCTAATACTTTAGGTGTGTTGCACGCTACGTTATAATGCCCGAACATTCTATTTGTTCTACAATCGGCATAATCAAGGTTAGGATTGTGAAATTTGTTGTGGCCTATCACTGAGGTAAACGGTTCATACTGTGAAAATTTCAGCTGCATCTGTTGGATAAAAGTGGAGATATCATAGATTGAAAACTGCACTTGCAAGCCTGACTTTTCCTTTTGTCAGACCGTTTCGATCTGGGCAGGGTAAAGGGGCTGAGTGTTGGTGGGGAGGAGAAATTAGCCTTTTAGAAAATTAAAGGCTACCAGGGGGTGCCTTTGTGGTTTTATTTTTAAGTTTGATTAGTAGTTTTAAACTTATGGGGTTGTGAAAAAATCCATATTAGCCTATGGAGAGGGGTGGGGCTCCTTTGAATAGGAGCACTGCTCACTGCCTCTTCTCCTGTCTTCCCCTTCACTGAGTGGGGCTTGGGGCAATTGTGCCTAGGGGCTTCGGGGCACTGGGGAGCAAGGGCATGGGGGGCAGGAGGGCGCTTTGGGTGTGGGGGGGCTAGGGACCAAGGGCAGGGTGGTGGTGGGGGCTAGGGAGAGATGGCAGGAGGGTGCTTTGGGTGTGGGGGCTAGGGAGTGATGGCAGGGACCCCCCTGCTTTGGGTGTGGGGGGTTAGGGAGAGAGAATGGGGGTACTTTGGGTGTGGGGACCAAGGGAGCGAGGGTGGGGGGCTCTTTGGGTGGGGGGC
>QEPC01007516.1:621760-640293 GCA_003113815.1 Sphenodon punctatus
GTCAGGAACGAGCGGAACCATTCAAGAACAGTCCCGCCCACTCCTGTACAGTCCCGCAGACGTGTCACCAACATCTCATGATCAACCGTATCCAATGCAGCCAACAGATCTAACAGGATCAGCAGGGTAGAACGACCTCAATCCATATCTCTGTGCAGGTCATCTACCAAAGCCACAAGTGTAGTCTCAGTGCCATACCCCGGACGAAAGCCGGACTGAGAGTTATCAAGAAAACTGATGCGATTAAGATGCCCTTGCAGCTGCGAAGCCACTACCCATTCAATAACCTTCCCTAAAAAGGGAAGGTTAGAAACAGACCAATAGCTAACAGGGGAGTCAACGTCAAGCAATTGTTTCTTGAGCAGAGACTGCACCACTGCCTCCTTGAGACAGCCCGGTGCTCTGCTCTCCCGCAGGGAGGCATTAACCACCCCAGCCAGCAATGGCCCCACTGTCTCCCGGCAGATCTTAACCAGCCAGGACAGGCAAGGATCTAATTCACAAGAAGTGGCTCTGTCTGCCCCAAGAACATCCACTGCATTGGTGGGTGTCACCAACTGAAACTGCTCCCAGAAAGCCATACATGACGGGGCTTCCATAACCTCTGGTTCCCCTAGTGTAATAAATGTTGCGTCAAAATTGTGGTGAATATGAGCGATTTTGTCCACAAAATAATCCACAAACATGTCACAGTAGGCAGTAGATGACTCCACTCCAAGGTTGAGGGAGGCTGGACTGACCAGCCCCCACACAACCCGGAACAGCTCTGCTGGACGGGATTTTGCGGATGCTATGAGGACAACAAAGAACTCCCTCTTTGCTGCACACATAGCCACGGCATAGGCTCGTAAACTGGCTCTATGCCGCAATCTATCAGCTTCAGCACTCAAACGACGCCACCGTCATTTCAACCGCCTCCCATCTCACTTCAGCAACCACAGCTCCTCTGAGAACCAAGGAGGTCTGCGGAGCTGCCGCCTGGGCAGTGGATGCTTAGGAGCCGTCTGATCAATAGCCTCCGTCAGCAAGGTATTCCACAGCACAACGAGGTCATCGATAAGACGGTCGTCAAGGTCAGAGGGTATTTCTCCCAGAGCCTTCCAGAACCGTTCTGGTTCCATCATCCTCCAGGGGCAAACCATCTGAATTGGCTCAACACCCTTCCAGGGGTAGACATGTGCTGGAGTGAGGTCTGCAGGAGGTAATGGTCCGTCCATGACAAGGGCACAGCTGATATCTCCCCCACTAATGGAACACCTGCCTCAAGGCCGGTGCAAAACACAAGGTCCAATGTGTGTGTCCTCCCTGATGTGTCGGGCCGATAACCATCTGGGACAGGCCCATGGTTGCCATGGCGGCCATGAACTCATGCTCAGATCCCCCACAGGTGGCGTCAGCATGAATGTCATCCCCTCTTTCTCTATGGAAATGAAAGCTGTGTTTTTCTACATATCTTGGGAAAATATATACAAAACTCAGTATATTATCTCTTTCAAGAGCAGAAAAGGTAACCCACTTTCCTTGACTTAACCAAGGAAGAACGTGTGTTAAACTCAAACACAGCATGTTTTTAAAGAGATCTCATTTTTAGCCTTTTGAATAGCTGTGTGAAAGCCACGTAAGGAGTTTGAGCCCAGTCCTAAAAACACTTCACATTATTCACATTAGCAGTCAAACTTTATCTACTTCAAAGTTCGCTGTAACAAAGGGACTTGAATATGTGAGTGCTTGCAGGATTGTTCTCCACATTATATGTCCACGGCCAGTAATACATTTATCGATGGAGAACTGAGGATCAGAAAGATGAAGTGATTTGCCTAATGTCACACTGTAAGCCTAAAAAAGCTTAGAACTACTAAACCAATATCCTTTGATCTATTTTTATTTTTTTAAAAGCTTTCCTTTCAAAGAAATCAGTTGAGATGTGAGGAAACTGGAAGAAGAGTTGTAAAGTAAAACAGTCCCACTGTAGAGTAAAAAATGCCACACCGGGGATGGAACATTGGCCTAGGTAACTTCCCATTGAAATCAATGTGACTTATAGTAGACTTCGACCACCTACAGCATGATCCTCCAAGCAGTAGCACCAATGCTATCTCTTAGAATGGGACTTGTGCAAGACAGTTCAGCAGAAAGCACATCACCATTTACTGTTGATCATGTGAAAGATTTATGACAGGAGATACTTGGGCTGTAGAGCAAGAGAAGTGTTAAAAGTTCCCTTTTTAGGGAAGGTTATTGAGCGAGTGGTGGTGACCCAGCTCCAGGCGCATCTAGATAGCATTGGTTTCCTGGACCCATTTCAATCTGGGTTCCGCCCCGGCTATGGCACCGAGATGGCGTTGGTGGCCTTGGTCAACGACCTCCGCCGAGAGATGGATGCAGGATGTTCAACATTTCTCATCCTGCTAGATCTCTCGGCCACTTTTGATACCGTGGACCATGGGCTGCTTTTGAGACGGCTGCATGACCTGGGGGGTCTTGACGGGACTGTTCTTGAATGGTTCCACTCATTCCTCTCGGGGAGAAGCCAGCGGGTGGTGCTGGGAGCTGAGACATCTTGCCCCCACGCTTTATCCTGCGGCGTTCCGCAGGGTTCCATTCTGTCTCCATTGTTATTTAATGTATACATGCAGCCCTTGGGGGAGGTTGTGAGAGGGTTCGGGGTGCGATATCACCAATATGCTGATCATACTCAGTTGTACCTCTCTTTTTCAGCTGACCTAGACCCTGCCATCTCGCTGCTATCCCAGTATTTGGAGGCCGTGGCAGAGTGGATGTGGCAGAGCAGACTGAAGCTCAACCCCGACAAGACGGAGGTGATGGTGGTGGGGAGAGCGAGGGAGGTGTCGGCCCCCCTGGTTGGGGGGGTTCGCCCTCCTGTAGCTCAGCAGGTTCAGAGTCTGGGGGTGATTTTGGACGCAGACTTCCGCCTGGAGCAGCAGGTGGAGGCAGTGGTGAAGGCCGCCTTCCACCAGTTGTATCTGGTGCGGAGGCTGCATCCGTTCGTCTCTGGCCCAGACCTGGCCTCCCTCATCCATGCCTCGTCACCTCGAGGGTGGACTACTGCAATGCGCTCTACGTGAGGCTGCCCTTGTTCCTGGTTCGGAGGCTGCAGCTAGTGCAGAATGCGGCGGCCTATCGGGGACAGGCCGTTGGGAACATATAACACCTGTGCTCCGGACTCTGCACTGGCTGCCGATAGCGCGCCGAGCCAGGTTCAAGCTATTGGTGCTAATATATAAGGCCCTTCACGGTCTGGGCCCCTCATACCTCAGGGACCGCCTGGCCCTCCGCGCCCCAGAGCGGCTCCTTCGGTTCGCTGGGTGTGCCTTCTTGGAGGTCCCCCATGTTAAGTGGGGGGGCCACAATGGAGAGGGCATTCTTGGTGGCTGGGCCGTGCCTTTGGAAGTCCCTCCTGGAGAAAGCTCACCTGGCCCCAAGCCTTTTGACATTTCGGTGAATTTGTAAGACATGGCTGTTTGCCCAGGCTTTTGGAGGCAGGGGTTAGGGGGTGTTTTATCTTCCCCCACCCTTATTTATTTGTTCTTTTTATCCGAGCCTGTTTGTTGTAGTGTTTTTATGGATTGTTTAATATTTCTTTTTATAATTGTTTTTATGATGAAATGGTTAGCCACCCGAGCTGTTCGCAGGAGGGGCAGGAAAGAAATTGAAATGAATAAATAAAAAATAAGTTAAGCCAGAAAAGTAAGGGTTGACAGTTAGCCTAAATTGTCACCCACATTCCCCTTAATGTGTGAAGAGATGAATTCACATATCAGTAAATTATGGGTTAATGGGGATTTTCCCCCCCCTTCAGTGGATGAGTCCCCACTTCCTGCCAAATGGGAACAACATATTGCTGATAAGGGGGCGGGAGGGTGGGGAAATGCCTAATAGTGGAACACCTATTCTGGGCCATGACACTACTGCAGACAATTTTAAAGCAAGAGGGAACTTTTGAAACGAGGGAGGAGAACATGTGAATGGTTAAAATGTCTAAATGCAAACTTCTGCATCAAATAATACACTGGGAAGAAGAGTCGGATGTGCTCTCGTGTGAATGCAGTCTTGCGGGAGGAGGAGCTGCCTGGAGAATCACAACAATAGCATTTTAAAAAAACAAACAAACAAAAACCCAATCATTTATTGTTCTTGTGGGAGGGGGTGTCTAATTCTGCAGACATGTTATAACTTTCTGTTAACATCTCTCTAACTTTATGTTCCCTAGGATCTTCCCCATAATCATAACTACTAACAGTATCTCAGCTTATAGTTTGAGGGGCCAATTCTAACCTCTATGTGCTGTGCGCATGCTGTGCACACAGCATGTGCACGCCTCACGCAAAACCACCCCTACTATGTGGACCATGGTGGCGCTTGCAGACCATGCATGGAGCTTTAGAATCAGCCCCTAAGGCTATATGTGTTAAATCAATTAAACCTTTTTGAATAAAATTCACCTGAATCCATTTAACATTATAACGTAACAAATGGGAATTCATAGCAAGAAGGTATCTCCTTTGCAAGTCTTCAACCAAGATTCTTCTGAATTTTCTGTGTGCAGAAGGTTTATAATGATTGAAAACCAGATGCATTTTGAAAGGAGCAGTGAGGTTTGAGAACAGTCAGGAGAGGTTTGGACAACCAGCAAGCAATTATTGGCCAGTTTGTGAGGGTTGGGGATGGGGCAAAAAACCATACCCATAGAACCCTTCAAAGACCCTTCTGTTCTAACTGGAATGTTTAGTCTCCATATTACTTTTAGATCCGTTTTATGGGAAACTGAAGTTTTTTTAAAAAAATGATTGCATGGATTTGAGTTTTGTTATAGTACATCAGGGGCTGATCCTAACCCCCCTGTCCACATGGTTTAAGCACGGTTCACACCCACACTATAATCCCCATTATGGGGTGCATGCAGGGTCCACATTGGAGATGAATGCAGGGGTTAGGATCAGCCCTAAGATTGTTTCTTGTTTTCATTATGATTCATTGACTGATTAAAAGAATTTAGCTAGTAGGCTCTCTTTAAATGTGTCCAATTAGAAAGATCGAGATCACCCCTGTTACTGTACATTTGTATTATTATTATTTTTCTTCCCCTTTCCCAGAGAATTAACTTAATCAGGGCTATAATCTACTTTTTAGTTGTGAGTTGTTATACTCAAATAGCGGTTCTCTCTAAATCTGTTCCAGATGTCTTCCTTTCCCTTCTACATTTGATTACATGTGTCTGACATGCTACATTGCCGTGTTTCTTAATAAGATTACCATATACAAAATTTACAGAGCAGAAAGGACGATGTCGGATTTTAACTTCAAACAAAGCCTTTAAGAGTATTGATTGTATGCCTCTACAGTCATTTTTCAAATCCAATCACTCGGTCAGTAAACTCTTCTGCTAGTTAATAATCTAAAACATATTTATTTATTTATTTATTTATTTATTTTTAAAATGTATACCTCGTCCGTCCTGCCAGGCAGCCCAGGGTGGCTAATAAATTAATCAATAAAATACAATAAAATAAAAGCATTAAATAACATAAAATGGGGAGAACAAAACCCCAAACACCCCACCACCACCACCCTTCTCCCTCGCCAAATGCCTCACGGAACAGCCAGGTCTTACAATTCCTATGGAAACGTTGGAGGTCTGGGACCATATTGGCTCCCACTGGGAGGGAGTTCCACAGGCACAGTGCGGCCACCGAGAATGCCCTGTCCTGCGTGGCCCCCCGAGAAACCCGGGGGACCTCCAACAGGGCGCCCCCAAATGACCACAGGGGCCGGTCCAGAACCCAGGGAGTGAGGCGATCTAGCAAATCAGGGCCCAGACCGTGTAAGGCTTTATAGGTCAAAACCAACACTGAATTGGACCCAGAAGACTATTTGCAGCCAGTGCAGAGATCCAAGCACTGGTGTAATGTGCTCCCGGCGGCCCAGCCCCACCAGGAGCCAGGACTCCTCATTCTGCACCAGCTGCAGCTTCCGAGCCGTCACCATAGGTAGCCCCACGTAGAGCGCGTTACAGTAGTCTAGTCGAGAGGTGATAAAAGCATGGATGATCGTGGCCAGATCCGGAAGCGAAACCAGCGGCCAAACCCACCTCACCAGATGTAACTGGCAGAAGGCACTCCTCACCAGGCAGAGCTGGACATCGAGGAGCACCCCCAGGTTCCGCACCTGGGAAGTCAGTGGAGGGCACACCCCCTCAACTGAGGGGGTCGCCATCTCCATCGACTTACCCACTAACATCACCTCCATCTTGGCAGGATTCAGTCACAGTCGATTAGCCCTCATCCAGTCCCCGACAGCTGCCAGACACCGAGTAAGCACCGAGACAGTCGGGCCTGGGTCGGTTGAAAATGAGAGGTACAGTTGGGTGTCATCCATATACTGATGACACCTCACCCCATACCTCCTGATCACCTCGCCGAGCGGCTGCTTGTACACGTTGAACAGGAGAGGGGACAAAACAGAACCCTGCCGGTCCCGACACGAGAGGTCTCGGTGAGATGAAAAATTATCACTGAGCACCATCTGCTGTGTTCTCCCAGTCAGGAATGAGCAGAACCATTCAAGAATGATCCCACCCACCCCCACATTGTCCTGCAGGCATGTCACCAACATCTCATGGTCAAATGCAGCCAACAGATCTAATAAGACCAAAAGGGTCGACCGACCCTTATCCTTTTCACAGCACAGATCATCGACCAAAGCCACCAATGCTGTCTCAGTGCCATACCCCAGATGAAAGCCAGACTGCAAGGGATCCAGATAACCGGTGCAGTCAAGATGCCCTTGGAGCTGCTGAGCCACTACCCATTCAATAACCTTAGAGACAGACCGATAACTAGCAGGGGAGTCAGCGTCAAGCGATGGTTTCTTGAGCAGAGGCCGTACCACCGTCTCCTTAAGGCAGGCTGGTACTATGCCCTCCCAGAGGGAGACGTTGACCACCCCGGCCATCAACAGCCCCATTGTCTCCCGGCAGCTCTTAATCAGCCAGGACAGTCATGGATCTAGTTCACAAGAAGTGGCTCGAACAGCCCCAAGCACCCCCACCACATCAGCGGGTGTTACCGACTGAAACTGATCCCACAAAATCGGACAATGTCTCATGTCTCATAACAATAGTTATGTCTCATAACTATTAGAATGTGAATTTACTTCCGTACAGCCTTGATTAGAATATGGTGATGATCAATAATACATATTTTTAATTCAGATACTTATGTATGAAATAGGGCTTTGCTGGCACGTATTTTATTTTTATTAATTTTTTTCCTCTCATGCAATATTTAGTACCCATGATTTTTCTTCATCCTAAATTAAGAAAATGTTTCTGGATGTTTGTTAAAGCAAATACATGTCCATCTCAGACAAGTGCTTCTAATAAAAATGCATGATATGTATATAATATTTGCTTACATCTTCCAGTATTAAAGTAGGATACTGCCTCACTTGAACATTTTAATATTTTCAGATTACTTTATAATTATTTTAAGTGCTTTTAATCTGCCGTATAGATAAGAATTATTAGCCTAATTTTATTGATGGGGCTAATTTTGCGGTTGAAATAATAATTTTTAATCAGGATCAGAACTTGGGAATTCTTTGCTTCCAGTTCTCTGCTGAGGCCATTAAACTGCACACCACTTGTATAAAGTAACCAGATTTTGAAACATCCTAAAGTGGAACACCCCATTATCCGTTATGCCACCCTATTGTTAGAAAAACATATACATTAACATAATTTTAAGTAATTTATTTAAGCTATGTCTATATAAATTAGAGCCTAGTGAGTAACTTTGGGGCTAGGCTAGTTCGGCCTGGCCTGGTTGGGGGGTGTAATGTGACCGGGCAGTTATTCAGGCAAGACATCTGGTCGCCATACACTTGTATCACTTAGGGGAATTATAAATGTAAACAAATAAATCACTTTCAAATTAAATGCCAAAATTAAATACCAAATTTAATCAGTACAAAACTATCTTAAATCCACATTAAACTCTAAAAACACTGCAAAACGCACCTAGTCACAAATAGTGATCTTAATGTGACTCTTGTGGAGATAGCAAGTATTTTCATGCAAGTTGTTAGAAACAGTAAATGTTCCTCTCCAAGGACCTCGACACTGCTGGTAGTTGCCCAGGATGCTGAGACTTGAAATGGATTGTCCATGCAGTGCTTTGGTGAGAAGCATAGTGATGACTGCATCAGACAACTGCATGTAGTCCCCTGTTCCCCACTCAACCTAGTTATTTCTCCACCATGGCAGAGACTGGACAATATCCTTTATACTTGTTTCCTTGACGCACGCTTTGACCTTTGACTTGGTCCTGACAATAGTGCAGGAGATTGGTTCCTGTTCATCTTGGCAAGACCCAACATGATATTTCTGCCTGCACCATTTGTCATCACTTTAAGCCTTGAGCCTCATAGAGAAAGGACTAGACGTGCAGCACTTTACAGAAAAGGTCATAAAGTCTCACACCAGTTTTGGTCCCATATTTCATGGCACCAGCCAAAATGGCCCAGCCTTTGTCCGTCTTGCTCCCACTGTTCCTGACAGCTCCTATACCCTCCCATCAGCAAGTGCCCTCAAAGCTCCTTCTTCAAAGCCATCCAGAGTTCCTCTGGAGCATAAAAGAAGTTCATAAGCACTGGCATAGGCTGGTAAACTCAGTTACAAGTGCTTCATCTCCAGTGCAAGCACTAAAGGAATTAGCTTCCAAAAAATTCTCTCTGTGGTGAGCCCCTGCAGATGGAGATGTGGATGGAGAAAGGGGGCAAAAGGAACACTGGCACCAATTGGACCTTCCAGAGCGGACTCTGCTGAGACTCCTCTTGAGAGTGGTGTAACCCATTGACCCCAAGACCTTCCATGCCAGGATGCATCCTTCATCCTAACTGACTTGGGGGATATTCAGATGTGCGTTTAAATTGCACAGCCACAGCGGTGGCATCGTGCAATTTAAAGCACCCCGCACTTCTGGGTTGGTGTGAATGCACCAATTCAGCCTAACGCGAACTGTTGGAGTGCGGTTTTAAAAGCTGCTCGAAGCAGCTTTCAAAACCGCACTCCAACAGTTTGTGTTAGGTTGAAATGTGCGCGGTCGGTGTGGAAGTGCGCGGGTAGTTGGCACCAGCAGGAGCAGGTGGAGGATCCACTTGGCAAGCCACCCCTGGCAGAGCTCCCTTCCTCCCTTAAATAAGTAGTGCTGAGGCCCCTGTGCGTGCTGCTGCTGCTCCCAGTGTAGTTTTGAAGAGCCTGTGGCGTTGGTTCGCATCTGTGCCCCTGCAAGGGCTGGTGCCATGTTTTGTGTGTATCATGCTGTGCAATTTAGTCCCTGCATGCCACACACAATACGTGGTCCTGACCCCTGCGGATGTACAGATGCAGACTGGCACCGCGGGGTCTTCAGAAATTGCACTGGCGGTGGCAGCAGCAATAGGAGCGGCAGATGCATGCATGGGGGCCTCGGCACTTGCTAAAAGAAGCCTCAGCTCCTTCAGCAGGTCCAGCTCCTTAAATAGGTGGGCGGATGTTTGTGAAAATCCCTACCTCCCCCCCCCCCCACCTTACCACCACAGTGGCAGCACCAAGGCTGCTGAAAGAGACGGATGACACGGCATGGAACACTTTCCTCCCGCCGCGTTCCATCCCTTCAGTATAATGGGATTTTGAAACCCAAATAAATCGAAAAATATAGTAGTTGGACACAAACAGCAAACCAAAGCTGTCATAGGCCCCCATAGCTGAATTTTGTGGCTGCATCCCATGACTTCAAAACAACACCCCACACTGGGAACCGTGTCAATATCACAGTCACCACCACTGCTAAACAAACTTCCATAACATCTTCATTTCTCAACTGATTAGCACCAAATGTGGACAAGATCTTCCCCTTACCCAAGCCACTATCACTACAAACCACCAGGACCAACCAACTCAATTTTAGGGGCAATAGAATGTTGGGGTGTTATAATGGATAGTTCTGCTCACCTTAACTATAGAGGCACTATTGTGCCTCTATAATACACTTAAAGGTCCTGATATTTTTAGCTAGGTGAATATACTTTATACATTTAAAAATTGGAATTAGGGTTCAGAATTCTACTTATCCAGATCAAAAAAACAATATATTCCTGTAGACCTGGGGCTAGGGGAAACAGATTAATTTGACATATCCAGAAATTCAAGTTGTACAGATTCTACTTAAGTGGATTAACTGTATATTTTATATGTCATATTTGACAAACGTGTAGCAGATAAGATGAAATGCAAGTACCAGATGAAGAATTTACAGGGTTTCACTACAGGCATGCAAGTTAATGGATTTTATTAAAAGGGCAGTGCTGGTTACAACAATAACGCTGTTTGTCCTTAGTTTGTTTTTCTTTTGAAAGGCTGTTACATAAGTGCTCTCAAAGGACTTGTTAAGGAATTGTTTGTGTAGCTTAGTCATAGTGACAATATTTGTCCAAGATAGACTTTTGAATTCTCTTTCAGTTTGTACTCTTTGATTGAGAAGAAAATATTTGTTTGAAGAATTTTTTTTTTTACAAGGACCGAATGACTCAGGTGGCTGGGAATAAGCTTATTACTACCAATTTTCCCTGTATTTCTCTTCTCTCCACCCCCAGCATGTGGAGTAATATTTGTGCATGGGTGCCTAATTCCGCCAGGCATTTGGGGGGGGGGGTCAAGCGAGGTTTGGGGGGGGTTGGATTTTTATTTTTTTGCACACTTCTTGACTGTTTTTTGACTGTATGGATTATTTTAAAGTGTTTTAATATGGTGTTTTATTGTATTATCTTTGGTGGGTGTAAGTCAACTTAAGCTGGCGGAGGCAGAAAGGGCAGGGTACAAATATATTCAAACCCAAGCATGTCCATGCATATAATTGCCCCCACCTCGTCATGTGTATAAATTTTGTGCATGTTATATAAATTCACGCAATTTTTTTTAATGATCCAGAGTCTAGAGCTGAGGCTAGGCTGAAAAAATGTTATTTCTACAAAGCAAACTCAAAAAATTAGATCATTTGCAAACACATATACCATCCCCTCATGTGAGTCAAACTTGAACTTTTGATCTTCAGGCTGTCTTGTCAAACCTCTGTTACTTAAACTATGGGAGCAATTGTCAGCTCATTTTTAATTTGGCCATTACAGAACGGCTTCACACATTGCTTTGTAATAGCTGTTTGTTAGGCAATTGTAGGAGAGTTAGCAGTGTGGATAGGTAGCAAAGCTTTGGTTCTAATCTTCTAGTCTGCTGGGTTTTAGTTGTCACTGTAGCCTTGTTCTACCTCTGTTTGCTTTTTTCTAAATGGAGGTAGCAGTAGTTCATAGTTGTTTTTTCCCTCTGGATGAAAGGCAAACAGTTCTCTCCAAATCGCAGTCAGTGGAAATGAGATTCAGACTCATGATCTCCTTGTGTTTTCACTTGTTATGGGTAACGCTCCCCAAGATCACAGGGCTGGAACTCTCAGTGAGTTGTGAACAGCAGTCAGAAGCGTTGTCTGGGCCTGCCAGAATATGTGTGTGTAATAATGCTTTATGCCTGCTGTCAGGAACAGAGGTTACCCACCTAATGGTTCTTTGGTGACCTATAGAAAATTGGTTACTATTCCATCTAGTTCCTAATGGGCAAAGTCGACAGCCAGTCATATGTTGGCAGAAGGCCCCTTTGGAGTTAGCACACAAATTTATTATTATTATTATTAATAATAACAACAAACATTTATATAGCACCAGCAGTGTACCTGGCACTTCACAAAGTAATAAAATAGACACAGTCCCTGCCCCTGGGGCTTACAATCTGAGAGACAGGAGCTGGGGGAGAGACATAGGAAGGGAAACAGAGGGAGAGACAAGGGATCTAACATTCATGAAGCTGCGAGGTCTCAAGTGCACGCACTTGGCTTGGTTACGATGAGAATGACAGCAGGCAGGTCCATGTGGCAAGGATAAGGATAAACAGATCATAGGTATAGGAATCAGTGGCTCAGCAGGATAAAGGGTCAGACAGGGCAGAGCGAAAGAGGTGAGTTTTAAGGAGAGATTTGAAGGTATGAAGGGAGGGGGCAAGGTGGATGTGGACAGGGAGGGAGTTCCAGGCATGGGGGGCAGCAAGTGAGAAGGGACGAAGGCACTTAGGGGAGCAGGGAAGGCGTGGAAGGGTGAGAGAAGGGACAGAGGAGGAGCGAAGTGCACGGGCTGGAGTATGGAGGGCGATAAGTGCAGAGAGGTAGGGGGGAGCAAGGTTGTGAAGAGCTTTATAGGTGAAGACTAGGAGCTTGTGCAGGATTCGTTCAGGAAGGGGAAGCCAGTGAAGCGAAGAGAGGAGGGGCTGCACATGGTCGAAGCGACTGGCGAGGTAGATGACCCTGGCAGCAGAGTTTTGGACAGAGATGAGGGGAGAAAGGTGAGACCGGGGAAGGCCAGTGAGAAGGAGGTTACAGTAATCGAGGCGAGAGATGACCAGAGCATGAACAAGAGTTTTGGCAGACGAGACAGAGAGAAAAGGGCGAATCTTAGCAATGTTATGGAGGGAGAAGCGACAGGATTTAGCAACAGAGTCAATGTAGGGTTTAAAAGAAAGGGGTGAGTCAAAGATGAAGCCTAGGCTACGGGCTTGGGGGACAGGCAGGATGGTGACTCCATCAATAGTTATTGACAGTGAGGAAGGAGAGGAAGGATGAGGGGGGAAGATAAGGAGTTCAGTTTTAGCCATGTTGAGTTTGAGTTGACGTTGAGACATCCTGGTAGAGATGTCAGAGAGACAGTTGATGAGACGAGCTTGAACAGAGGGAGAAAGAGAAGGAGTAGAGAGATAGAGTTGAGTGTCATCAGCATAGAGGTGGTATTGGAAATGTTTACAAGCCACAATTGTTTACAAGCCGCAATTACAGGTAGATAGATAGCATTTTGTAATATCGTATTTAGAAAATTATAATGACAACCTCAAGAAATGTATATTATCATATATAGGACTAGCACATTTCCTGGAAAAACTATTGAAAATCTAAACAAAGGGAACAGATAGATGGAAGATAAAATGATACTGTCATTCTTAATGTTTGTTTGCTGTCCTTACCACCACCACTATTAGCACTGCTGTAAAGTGGTACTCCCAAAACAGTTTTGATTCAGTCGAGACAGTCCCATTTTGACTGCTGAATCTTGCTGTCATGCCTGCAGGAGAGCAAAGGCATGGTTTGAGGAGAGAGAAGAACACGGGTATTCGAGCCACAGGTAACTCTGTCCTAGTTGTTTACCAGGAAAAGGATCTGAGCAGGGCGGGGACATAATAAAAGAAATGAGATGGAATGTCAGTTGGAAATATGTGAATAACATATTGGGGAAGTGTGAATGACAGTAGGCTTTAATGGGTTGTAAAGGAATGCAAGGAGCTACAACTCAGACAACATTACATATTTATCAGGTTTAATGAGAATTACATAGAGAACCTGGACAGGATACAGAGGAGCGCAAGAAGGGCCATTAAAGGGTTTGGGACAAATCATACATTATGAAGTCTGGCGGCCCTTCCCTACCCAGACACTTTCCTTTCAGGATTTTAACCCCTTATCTGGTTTTCTCCCAGACAGCATCCCCTGCCTGGGATCTCCCATTTTCTCCCATAGAAGTTAGTCTGGTGGGCCTCCCCTGCCCAGATGCTTACTTTATAATGGGCCCAGGAGAAACTTCTACAGTTCTCCCTTAGACCGACTGTGTCCATATAGTCCTTTTCCTTAGTCTTTTCTGATTAGCTTGGCGGGCCTCCTCTGCCCAGACTTACTCTATATAGGGAACTCTAACCCCTACTAATATAATTATTCATTTATTTATTTCATGACATTTTATCCCGTGCCCTCCTGCTCAATAGCAGCTTGGGGTGGCGTACAACAGTTCACACCTATAACAATAGTAAACAATAATCAATAATTCATAATAAAATCAATAATAAAAATCCCAGCTAAATTTTCTTAGAACATAAAAATATACTAAAAGAGCAGAAATCAAACATAATTTATACACATACCCATCCCTATATAAATACAGTTCCAGCACTAGTATGTTCCAGGGGAATTTTAACCCCTTCTAGGGGACTCTAACCCCTCCTAGGGGACATTAACCCCACACCATTACCAGCTTTAACCCTAGCTAGGGAACTTGAACCCTTCTGCCCACCTTTCTATTATCATTTCTTCTGTAGAAGTGAGGTGCCGGCCCTCCCACCATTTCAGGTCACCCCTTCTCCACCACCACCCCTCCCCCCGGGACTCTGTTGACCTTCCTCTGGTCATTTTTATTTCCTTGAGGGAATTTATCCCTCCTGTCATATCCCTCTATCAGGGGTTCCTAGAAATCTGCGTACCCTGCCATCTGGGTCCAACACACCAGTTCTGGCCATCTCCTGTATTAGTCCACGTGCCCATCCTAACCACTCCAGAGTTAGTATCATCTGGATATTCTGCTCTCTCATCGACTTCTTTCTGTATGTTAGACCATCTAACTCCTGGTTTCCTTTCTCTACCCTCTCCAGGGTTAAATCTTTTCTTTCTCTTTTTGACCCCGGGCCAGCTCTGTCGCCTACACCCTAACCATGGGTAATTTCAGACGTTATGAGACCACGGTCAACCACCGTGAATCCCCTGTGGTGACCGAAAGTCCCATAACATCTGTAGTGCATTCTGCCAGAGGTTCACCACAGTGAACCTCTGGCGGGAATCACTATGATCATGATTCTGGACCTCCGGCTGCCCGGAGGTCCAAAATCGTGGTTAGGTGGACCATGGTCCGGGATCGGCAGAAAATAACATCTGTTACCTTCTGCCAGCCCGGATTGTGGCCCAGACCCCGATGTAGGATTGGTCGCAGCGACCGGATTGGCTGCTGTGCCCGCCCGCCTCCTGGAGGGCAGGCAGCTGGGGAAGCACGGGGGCGGGACTGTGCAGCTGCACATCGCGCCGCACAGCCCAGCTCCCTCCCCAATTCCCAGTAGGGATCAGCCGGCACGTCTAATGGACAGCCAGACTGATTCCTGTCCGGGATCCAAAACGGATCCCAGACCGTGGTTCAGTGTGGCGGGCCGAGAGGCCCGTCACATCTGAAATTACCCCATGTCTGTCTTCTTGTGTTAGCTTGGCTGTTTCTCTTTCTTCTGTTTGGGTCCCTGAGGACTATCTCTTTCTTGTTACACTTTCCTTTTTTCTCTGTTTCGTCTTAAGGTGCCCTCTAGCAGGCCTCTCACCCTCTCTTTGGGGCTTCCTCTTGAGGCAATCCCTACACCTCTTGGGAGGACTGATTCGCCCCATCCTCTCTTTTCTCCTCTGTTAGACTGCATGCTGCCTCCAGAGTCCCACTCCCTCTGGGTCCTCTGTAACCAGCTCCTTTTCTCTACCTTTAGGCCTGTCCCTACTTTCCTTTTGGGAATCAGTCCCATAGGGACATCATCTTTTTACATGCCCCATCACCCCACAGTCCCAACATTCCTTTCCATTCACCCAGGCAAAGTCTTCCATTACCCAGAGCCTCTATTTGTCACTGGCCTTGCCATCTCTATGGGCAGGCCCTCCACAAATGTCTATGCTGGCCACAATTATGGCAGGTCTTCAGGCTCAACCCAATGGGTCCCCAGTACCTGTAGTCCTGTCTTGGCTGCAGGTCATAGCACTGCAGCATGGGCGCCACAAAATTCCAAAAGCTCCGTTCTTTCCTCCAATGTGGGTGGACTTCTCCGCATGCCCCTATGGTGGTGTTTCAATTCCAATTCTCTCGCTGCTGCTGGACACAATCCTCCAGCTGCTTTGTCTTTCTCACTCTTTGCTGCTGGGGCATAGTCCTCCAGCTGATTCTCTGTTTGTCTTTCTCCTGCTGGGCACCATTCTTCAACTTCTGTGTCTTTCATGTCTCTGGCCGTTTTTACATGGACCCACCTCCTGGTGGGGTCTATGTGTGCTGGGTGGAGCACCAGCGCACATCCAGTAGGAGATGTGTGTGCACTGGGTTTGTGTCCCTTCCCATGCCCTGCACGGAGAAACAGGGAAAAACCTGGATTGTTCCATGTGGGGGAATGGGTGGGTGGTATGTGGGCCACTCCACCCACACTGCCTTCAGAGGGGTGGCCAGGTCCGTGGGGGATGGGTGCCCACAAGGGCACGTCCTGTCTGAAACAGCCAATATCTCCCTCTCTGTGTTGCTGGGCTCACTCCTCTAGCTGCTGTCTTCTCCCTCATTACTGCTCCAGCTGCTCTCCACTCTTTGCTCTCCAGTTCTCTGGATACCACCTCTGATGCCAGGTCCAGTCATCTTTATGCTGCTGGCTTGGAATGAGTGAAATAACAAAGAGAAGGCCGTAGGGAATGGGTGGAAAGGAATGGAAGGGGTGATGGGAACTGAGTGGAATGTCAAAGAGGAGGTGATGAGAGAGTGAAATGGAAAAGGTTTCAATGGAGTTATAAGAAAATGATGGTGGTCATTTTTGTGGGGGAGTGCTTGTGTATTGTGGGGAGGTTTGGGATTGATTGCCCCTTGTGGGGGAGAGTTTGTGCACTGTGGAGGTGTGGGGGTGCAGTCATTAATTGAAAATGAAGTGACACATTCTGAGGCAAGAGGGGGCACGGCTCCAGGGGAGAGGGACTATGCCCTCTTTATGCACTTGGAATGTTGGAAGGTCTGTTGTTAGCAGAGTGGTCAGAGAGGAACAGCCCTGACACTAAGCTGTACATTCAGTCATGAGTACGTTCCTTTTTGTTGACAATTGAAGCCTATTGTTGAGGCAGTCCAAGAGAAACCACTTGAAAATCCAAGAGGAACCCTTGGATTTCAAGTACGTTGAATAAATACAGGTATGCAAGCTCTTGGGCTGCATGGACAACACACTTTCAGTGATACATTAATTTTTAAAATGTGAGAAAGGAAAGGGAGGAGAAGAATATATATCATCTGAATATTAAGAACTGTGAGCATTTCAGATGAATAAAACTGTGACAATTATGTCCTAAAATGAATTTTTAGAAAGTTTGACTTGCTTTGTTTTTGCTATTGTAGGAATGATTTTGCACAGTTCTTCGAAATTGTGATCACGAACGCCTTGAAACCTGGCTTCTTCTCTCAGACGCCAAATCAAAGACCTTTCCGAACACTTGGTAAGATGCCATAGTATGAGTATATTGTTAACCAGCCTGAAGCTGAGATATAAGGGTAAGGACACTGCATTCTGTTCTAATAAACTCTATGCATAATATAGATAAGTTAGGAAAATCTAAAGACCAGAAACACATGTAAGTACAGAAAAAGAAAAAGTGGGATTTTGAGGAAAGATTGGAAGAAGTAAATTTATATAGCTTGGCTATAAACAATCCTTGAGAATGAACACGATAAAATACACTAACATCATGGGCAGAAAAAAACTTTCTAAAATAGTCAAAATGGAAAATGAAAATGATATTCGAACTCTGGGGACTTTGAAAGTCACCTATTTTTTGCATGCATTCAAATTTAGTCCTATTCTGTGGTGGTGCTGTTATTGCTGTGGAATCTGATGGCAACATCGGTAGAGGTTTTTCAGCATAAAGAAATCTTGACATTTTTGTCCTTTTTCTTTCTTTTCTATGGAACTGCAGTGCTTACACTTATGTTGTTCAAGCAGTCCTCAGAAACTCCTAAGGCTAGAGGCATTCTTTCTTTGTCCTTTGTGAAACTCTCTTCAGGTCTGACTGAGATGTAAATGTTATCATTTTTCCTTTTTTCATTTTCATTTCTCAAAAAAAAAAATTGCCATCAGGACAATATCAGTGAACGTTGCAAAGCTGAGGTCAGCAGTAACAACTCACAGTGCCCTAGGTTCAGCACCTAGGAGCTAGTGGTATCGTTGAGGAAATGGGCAAGAAGAAGAAGCAGGTGGCTCCACATGGAGCTCCCATTTCCCTGTTTTTGTGGGAAGAAAGAGTGAAGCTATCTCCAGTAATCCTCCTCCAGAACTATGCATGGCCTCAGTGAAACCACGTGGAAAGGAGCCTCTGACCCTAATGGAAGGATGATAAGAGAAATTCAGTACTTTACCCCCTTTTGCCCATCCCACTGACCATCATTGGGACCCAGCACTTGACACCACTGCCCCATACATCTCTCAAGAGCCATCACATTTGATAGGAGTTCCCAAGGCAAAGAGGAGAGTGACCTGGCATAGGCTATACTCTTCCCTGACTCGCTAATTCCCCCAGCCAGGGAAAATGGGTTCTTCTTCGAGGATCTCCGCGATTCTCATTCTTGGGATTCACTTCCTGCTCTGCAGGCACCGGAAAACCTCTCGTCAGCAGTATCCAGGCAGATTACGCTTGGAAAAGACTAGAAAATGGTGAGGGCTCCGCCCCCTCCACCCCCCCCTCCCATCCCGAGAAAAGCGCGGGCCCGCATCACGAGGGATGGAAGGATAAATAGGGGGAGGAGCCCTCACCGCCTCAGTTCCTTCCAACCGCGTGGCGTTGGAAGAATTCTCGGCGCTTTTCAGC
>QEPC01007516.1:654365-664830 GCA_003113815.1 Sphenodon punctatus
GATACGACCCAGGCTCCCAGAGCACAGGGTTCGACCCCCTGGGTATGACCCGACCAGCGTCTCGCCTGGGATGGTGGAAACCGCCAAACGCAGGGTGGTCGTCCGCAAAGCCGCCGTGCACCACGAGACCACATCCCCGGGGCGCGAAACTGAAACCGCGCCAGATCCCTTTGCGCAGGCCGCATCTCCCGCTTCACAGTCAGAGGAGCTACACGGAGCCCTGGAGGACAGGTGCACAGCGGCAAACACAGAGCAAGCAGAGGAGATGGAGGAGGCAGAATTCGCTGCCTCCTCACAAGCAAGAGGGTAACAGTCCATGAAGTCCTTCCAGAGGCTCCAGATGGATGCACTCAGGTCCATGATGGGGGTCCTGGCGCGTATCGAAACTAATCAGAGGAGGGCCCAGAAACAAAAGCACCCTCCCCCTCCCCCCAAGCCCGCCTTTAAGGGACATGCCAAAAGGGCGGAAAAAGGAAAACAGAAAACCCTTAAGCCGGCCCACAGGCCCACTATTAGGAAACTACTTGGATCCTCGTTTGAGGAAAATGGGGACGATTCCCCTTATGAGGAGGGCGAACTGCTAGGGTCCTCTTCCGAGTCTGAACCCTCCCCCCCCCAGCCCCAGTGTAAGAAATGCCGGGTTCAAGAGCGTTCCAAGTCCCCCCCTCCTGCCACTTCCTCCTCAGTGGCTTCTGATGAAGAGGAGAATTACTCCTTGGGGACAGATAACCAGGCCACCCCCAAATGGGAGGACATTCTGGTTCAAGGGCCTAAGGAAGTGGGCAGGGAGCTCCCCACAGACCAGGACCCCAAGCTCCTTCTCAGAGCACAACGAGTGCTACAAATAACTCCTAGCACCCCTAAGAAAAAGGAATCTGAGTCCTCCTCGGATGAGGAGGAATCAGACAGGGAGTACATTCCCAGGCTGCATAGCAGCAGTAAGGGAGTCACTCTGGACCGGGCCTTTGAAAGAATAATTAAGGCCCAGTGGAAACACCCTACTAAAGCAACCAAACTTTCTAAAGTCCAGCAGTCCCTGTACTCCTTCACCAAACAGAGTGACTCTATTTTCAGGCCCCCCCAAGGTGGATTCAGCTGCCGCCTCCCTAGCCCGACACTCAGTCTTCCCCTCTTTGGAAGACCTGTTACCCAAGGACCCCACAGATAAGGGCATTGAGATAGGGCTCCGTAAGAGCTACGAGGCGCTGTCCCACACCCTGAAGATGGCTACCATCGCTTCTTACGCGGCCAGGGCCATCATGAAGTGGTTTAAGCTGGCCAGGGACCCAAACATCTCGGCAGCGTTATCCTGGAAACTGGCGGCTAATGTCACCCTAGCTCACGCCTTTCTGATGGATGCTTCTATGGACATTGTTACCTGGTCAGCCCGAGATATGGCGGCTAACATAGCGGCACGCCGCCACCTCTGACTCCGTCCATGGCGAGCCGATTCACATACCAAGAACTTGCTAGTCAATAGCAAGTTCAAAGGGCGAAAGCTGTTTGGCTGTGCCTTAGACAAGGCCCTCACTGAGGCCTCGAATAAGGAGAAGAAGCATTCCCTGAATCAGGTCCAGACATTTAAAACCTTTTTTCGACTCTTTCAGAGAACCAACCAGGGTTACAAGCGTACCGTCTCTTCTTATAACTCTAGGAACACACAACAGCAAGGCAGAGGACACAGGGGCCGAGGATCCAGACCCAACAGGCCAGCGACACAGGTTCCCTACAACAGACACGCTGGATCCCCGCCTCGCAAACAAGAATCCTGATTCCTTAGCCTCTTCCTCCCACGACTCCTACCGTCTAGGAGGAAGACTACTTCACTTCACCCAACAGTGGAAGCAGTCAGTGAACGACACTTGGGCACTTCAGACAGTCACTCACGGTTACTCAATAGAACTCAAACACCGACCAAGAGACTTCTTCCGCACATCCCCCCTTTCAGGAAACCCTTGCAAATGTGTAGCAATGCAATCAGAGATCAACAGGCTGCACGACTTGGGGGCTATTGAAAGAGTGCCATGACACGAGAAAGGGAAGGGCCTATACTCCATCTTGTTTCTAGTACAAAAGAAATCCAGAGAATGGTGAGACGTCCTGGACCTGAAACGCCTCAACAAATGCGTCAAAACCCAGAGGTTCAAGATGGAAACCCTGACATCCATCTCTATGGCGATATCCAGGAACGACTGGCTCTCCTCCCTGGATCTGAAAGACGCGTACTTACACGTACCCATTCTTCCTGCACACCGACAATGGCTCCGCTTTGCGTACAACGGCCAACACGGGCAATACCGAGTCCTCCCCTTCAGCCTCTCCTCTGCCCCCCGGACATTCACGAAGCTGCTAATCCCACTGATCACGAACCTCCGGCTCCACGGAGTGGCAGTGTTTCCCTACCTAGACAACATCCTGGTCCAGGTGACATCCCTGGAGCTAGCTCAGACTCATTTCTAGCTCACTGTCTTCTATCTGAAAGAGCACGGCTTTCAGATAAATCATCTCAAGAGTCACTTGACACCCTCCCAGCACCTCGAACACCTGGGAGTTGTGTTCCATACTCGACTGGACAGAATATTCATACCTCCAGGTCGACAACACAAAATCAGGAACCTGATTGCTGTGATACGGGCTCAAAAGCAGGCCCCACTCCGAACGCTAGCATCACTACTCGGGTGCATGATATCATGCATACGTCACCTTCACTGGACCCGCTTCCACACTCGCAGTCTTCAGCAGCTCCTTCGACCCTGGCAGGAGCAGATAACCAACAACTGTCCAATATCCAATCATTCACCTGGTGGGAGGACCCACTCAGATTTCAGGAAGGGGTCCCTCTTTCAGAACCACCCACGACAGTCCTGACCACAGACGCCAGTCTCTCAGGCTGGGGAGCCAATCTGGGCACCAGCTTCATCCAGGGAACCTGGTCAAGCAGGGACTCCAAGCACAGCATCAACTGGCTGGAGCTCAAAGCCATTCACCTAGCCCTTCAACAACTCCAACATCTAGTACTGGGCCGACACGTGGTCGTATTCATGGACAACACCACGGCGATGGCTTACGTAAACCATCAAGGGGGATCCTGATCCAAGAGTCTGCACAGGGAAGCATCCCTATTGATGGCCTGGGCAGAAAACTTCCTCATCTCCCTGACAGCCTTCCACATGAAGGGGACCAACAATGTGCAGGCCGACTGGCTGAGCCACCAGACACTCGACTCCGGGGAATGGACCCTCAGCCAAACGGCCTTCCAGAAGATTACCTAGACATTCGGCATTCCGATCCTGGATCACTTCGCCTCTCCATTCAATCACAAGCTGCCCCACTTCTTCAGCAGGACTGCCCACCCCAAATCGGAGGCAATGGACGCGCTCAACTGCCCGTGGCCCCCAGGTCTCTTATACGCCTTCCCGCCCTTCCCTCTTCTCAGCAGGGCTATTCGACACTGCAAACAGCAACGTTCCATGGTGATATTCGTGGCCCCATTTTGGCCGCGTCGGCCATGGTTTCCAGATCTCCTCGCCCTGTCACACGGGACCCAGCTCAGTCTGCCGATCACACATGATCGTCTATCACAAGGACCGGTTCTATACCAGCAGCCAGAGTTCTTGAGACTAACAGCGTGACTGTTGAAACCCTAGCCCTCCAGAACTTGGGGTACTCAGCCTCCGTCATACACACACTGCTAGCTTCTAGACGCAAATCAACCCACCGTATATATCAATGTTCCTGGCGAGTTTTTGTAAACTGGTGCAAAGATAAACAGATCCCTCCACAAGATCCGTCGATAGGCCAAGGTCTCCAATTCTTACAGGAGGGACTGGACAAGGGGCTATGCCCCAATACCCTCTCCAGACAATTGACCGCAATTGACAGTACTTTAGGGGCCTCTGGTAGACCGTGCCTCTCTTCACACCACCACGTGAGGCAATTTATGAGAGCCGCCCGAAAAATCTCTCCACCAATAGTCTACAGGTTCCCTAATTGGAACCTCAACATAGTTCTTAAGGCCTTAACCGGTCCTCCTTTCGAGCCCCTTGATATGATCTCTTTGTTTTTTCTCTCAATCAAGGTGGCATTCCTAATAGCCATTACCTCGGCAAGGCGTATATCTGAAATTGGGGCCCTTTCAGCTGATTCCTCATTTTGCACATTCCAAAAGGAATCAGTGCGTCTCAGACTAGATCCCTCCTTCTTCCCCAAGGTTTCCTCCGTTTTTCACCTGTCCCAGGATGTCATTCTTCCCTCCTTTTGCCCTAGACCCCACCACCCTCTAGAGAAGCTGTGGCATTCCCTGGATGTACGCAGGGCCCTTAAGGTCTATCTGCTCCGTTCCGCTCCATTCAGGTGCTCCTGTAGCCTGCTAGTGAGCTATCACCCTCGTCACAGGGGAAAAAAAGCTTCTAAGTCTGTTATTGCGGGGTGGATTGCTACCTGTATTGCTGAGGCTTACAAGACCACTGGTCTCCAACCACCCAATCCTATCCTGGCCCATTCAACTAGAGGGGCCGCGGCTAATTCTGCATTCCACTCTCATGCCCCAATTGGTGACGTATGCAGGGCAGCCACATGGAAAACCCTGCACACGTTCACCAGGCATTATAAAATAGATACTCTCCAATCCGCCGAGGCCGTCTTCGGCAGGCGGATCCTCCAGGGGGTACTGGGTTCAGCCTAGATATTTCCCTCCCCTGCCGAATAAACAATAACTGCTTTGGTAGCTCCCTACGTCCGCATAAATGGACTGAAGGCTATAGAAAAGGCAATTGGGATTCTTACCTGAGAATTGCCCTTCTGTAGCCTTGCAGGGAGTTTATTTGGCCCACCCGGGGTTTGTTCTGCCAGTTCTAATAAGTTTGGTTTACTGTAACCTTGTTATTCTCTTTATATGCCTCCTCGAAGTCGGGGAAGGGTTTGGTTTGTTCCTTATGTTTTTCAGCTCTAGATTCTTGGCTGTGATACTCCTGGGGAAGCGAGGGAGCACTCCCTACGCATGCCCAGTGGAAAGTCTTTGCTGCTGGTGGATGCAAGGAAGAACGCTCCCTACGTATGAATAAACTCCCTGCAAGGCTACAGAAGGGCAATTCTCAGGTAAGAATCCCAATTGCCCTTTCTACATGCTGTCAGAGCATGTCCTAATTTTTAAAGTGGCCCCCAGGAGGGAAATGATTCCCCACCCCAGACTTAAGACCATTAATGATAATGCCTGCCTGTTAATGGGGTTAGTTAGTTCGAAACTTTAGCTGGCCTACATAAGCAAGCACTGTAGCTTGAGAGGGAGATGTGCTGAAGAGCCGGAAAGCAGGGAGTTGCCAGCTTGGAATGATCCAAGCAAGAACTGCAAACTTGCAGTTAACCCCAACCCCTTAAGGGTGATTGCTAGTGGGGGAAGGAACCACAATCTTCCTGTGGACACAGGATTTATGCATATTGTGTGTATATAACACTTAGTGAAAGGTGCCTTGAAGTGCTGTATTCAAGAAGGGGCCAAAAGGTTAGGTCAGTTTCTGCACACAACGATTGTGATCCAGCTCGGCCCTCTCTCCAGCACAAGGGACTGTGCACTGGCAGATGGCTGAGAAACAGCAAGCGGGGGGGGGGGCAGTCACTGGTGGAAGCGGAGTTCCACCAGCCCAATAGTCACACCCCCTCCTATCCGTGGGGGCCAGGCCCCCTGCGCCAGCGGTGGAGCTGGGAGCACTGCCCTTGCAAAGGGTTCACAACCCCAGGGCATGCTCCACAAGGCCAGAAGGACATCCAAACAGGGTTTACCCCATAGGAGAGCCCACTGCCCCCCCCCACACACACACACACAAACCAACTGGCTGTGCCTGCAGGGACTTACAAGCGCAGCCATAAGGAAACAGGCACCAGCCATCCCCCTGACACTCAAGAGCTGCTACACACTGGCCCGGGCAGCCCCCAAAACTGGCCCGTAATGCTTACCCTTAATAGCGAGAGCCTGGACAGTTCCCTGTGTGACCCAGCTCCCATCCCAGCACAGCAGCACACAGAGAGGTATGGGAGGGGCAGGGTCTCCAGGGGACACTCCAGTGGACACTCCAGGCTTTTAGCTTTCAAGGATGAGTGCTGCGGGCCGGTTTCGGGGGCTGCCCGGGCCAGCGTGCAGAAGTTTCTTGGGGTCAAGGCACCCCTGCCAGCACCCCTTCCTGCTCCTCCTTCCTATGCCCTGCCTCCTCCAGCTCCCCTTGCATGGCGATGGATGTCCTGTAGTGGAGCTAGATGTCACGCCATGGTCGTCGGTGCCCCAGGGCTTTCCGTTGGTGCAGGTTCCGCTGACGCAGCAGAATAGTCGGATCGCAGTCATTGACTGCAGAGCCCATAGCCCTGTTACAAGTGAGGATCTACTACTCTATGGAGATGGATTGCAAAAAAGTGAACCAGGGTCATTTAAATTAGTGTATCCACGGCCATACCCGGTTTTGCAGTAGATTTGTTTATTTAACACAAATAAGTGAAAAGTAGTGGCCTAGGAGAATTGTTTCATTTGGAAGAGTTTGGGGGTAGATTAATTTTTAAAACATTTTTATTTAAGTGCTTGTTTCTTATATACTTCTTATCATAAGAGAGTTTTGTTCATATATTGGAGTATCCTAATATGAGTTTCCTAGATGAGAGTGGGATCAGTCCTATGGACTAAACCTATAGTTCTAGTATGGGTTTAGCTAGTATAGATTTGCAGTTCAGCTATATTTTGCAGGTTATTGTATGAGGATAGTTTAAAGTGGTTTCTAAAGTACCAGATGTAACCTCTTTAAGTGGAATTAGGGGACTTTATAATGCTATTTTTCAATATACTTTTAAACTTAGCATCATTGATATGGAAATCACTGAGAGATTAAAACACGGAATATTCACAGTGCAGCCATTTCACAAGTTTTATTAATTCTTATTGATCTGTCATATGTATTAAATTTCATAGGTAGCATATGAAATGAATAAATGGAAAGGAAGCAGGAGGGTGCAGGGTAGAAGAATAAATAAATAAATAAATAAATAAATAAATAAAATATATATAATTAATGAATTAATTAATTAATTAATTGAATAAATCTTTCTTTGTTCTAAAATACCATAGTCCTGTGTAAAGAAGGACCATTAACTTATTCAATAAGAATGCTGTTGGTGTGTATTAAATCCTGTGTCTAATTGAGTAGTAAGAAAAATATATAGTTTCTGTTGGAATGAATGGTAAGAAATGTGTTGTAAGGTGTTTCTGAAAGCAACCTTGATTTTGGCAAGGTGAAGGTAAATGTGCAAAAGTGTTTCCAACCCAGTGATGGGACAAGAAGAAGAAAGGAATATTGTACACATAATGATGTGTACAGTATCATTAATCAAAGCCTGAAAACTGTAGAATAATTGATTTTTAAGGAGTAAAAGCCTTCACACCATTTAAGTAAGGTGCAAGTGCATATTGAGTTCACTTTGGAGAGCCTATCCTTGATGATGTGTCTGTACTGCCTGTCATAATTAATTTGTGAGTACGTTGTGGGATGGAAGGAGGGTACACAGATCAGTGTACCTTTCAATAGAATTAGAGAGTCTTTTTAGACTCTTGGCAGAAAAGAGTTGCCATGAAAGAATTTCTGATGCGATAGTTACACAAATCTGCTTTATGGTACCAAATGAGGCAAAGGATAATTTAGCAGACTTGTTCCACTTTCCCAAGATTCATACAGTGAAAGCTAGTACACATTAAATTGGATGGTTCTTTAGTCTGTCAATTGTATAATAAAACTTGCCAAAGTTGGCATACGAATATTTCTTGGCAGAAACAAAAAAGCAAAACAAAAAAACTTCTTAAGAAAGCAAACATTAGAAGAAAATGCTACTTTATGGCACAGATTAAATTTGTGAAACTATAAATAGACGAGTTTGCTCTTTCATTAAGTCTTTCTTAATTGTTTCTTACTGTACATGACCTGTAAAACCTATGGATGATTTGGCAAAGTTTCTAAAGAACAGTTACATCACTTGTACAGTAAGGGTTCGGATTTGAAAACTGGGTCTGAAACAGTTTATAATAAGACCATGTACGGTACATTCCTAACAGATTCAGGCTTGGCAATGACTGCCAAAAGCTTCCTTTAGACATAGTTTCCATGAATCTTAGTGGGCTGGTTTTCATTAAAAGCTTGAGAGTTCTCTTGTGTGTTCTTCCAAAAGACTCAGAGGATTTTTTTGGGTGGGGGGAGATTTTTGTATATATATAACACTAAGGTAGTGCTTTAAAATAAATTACTTTTGGTTTGTATTTTAAATTTCTATGCCACCCTTTCTAGAGGCTCAGGGCAGCTTACAAATCATAAAAACATTAAATATAAAAAACTCTACCCCACCCCTTCCAAAAGCACACATACTGCTTCATGTACTGTTAGCCTGTTTTCAGACATTGCACCAGGCTCATAGATTTAAATAATCCGCCATTAGAAAAGTCACGTGGGCGCTGCCACCATTGAAAACCACAGCTTGTGCATTCCTTTGAATCTGCATTGGTAAAACCCCGATATCGAGGTTCTCAAAGAAATGGGCGAGCTGTGGTTTTCAGTGGCGGTGGCATGTCTTAACACCACCCATGCAACCTTGCTAATGGTGGATTATTTAAATCTGTGAGCTCGGTGTAACATCTGAAAGCACCCTTAAATTCAATTCAGTTCTTTAAAGTAAGTTTTAATCAGACACCATTTTTCTGGAAATGGAACGTAACCTTGAGAGTGGGTGAAAAACAAATAAGACAGTAGCCCACAAGAGCATGAGAGTCACCTGCTCATCAGTTCAGTGGCTGCCAGACATTCACCCACACCTACCACAGGGCAGGTGGCGGACTGCTACCGGATGCGTCATTTGGAAAAGATTGGTGATGCAGCGCAGGGTAAGGCTCACCCAACCAGGCTGTCATGCACCTCCCCATATGTTAGACCCCACCAGCCCCATCACGTTGCGAGGTCTGAGGATCAGGCCCAGAGGAATGCAGTCAACTGGGCCTCCAAACAGCTGATGGGGGGGCAGAGGAGCCCCCCCAGGCTGCAAAGAAGCTGGTAGGGAAAGCATGGTATAACAGGGGAGACTCCTCTTCCCCCCACCCCCATTAGCTGTTTTCTGGCCTGGGTGAGTGCACTCCTCTACCCCCTCCCATCAGCTGATTGGTGGCCCAAATGAGTACACTTCTCTAGCCCATCCCCCCATCAGCTGTTGGCATCAGCTCCTCTCAGAGGCCTCATCCTACTGCACAGCAGGAGTTCGGGAGTCCTGTCCTATGTGGACAGCTCCTCAGCTGACCTATGGCATGGAGGGACTTGAGATGGCAGCCCCCTTTGCCCAGATTCCCTAGGGTGGGGGCTCTTAATTCGGACTGCTCTCCCTGCCGACCCAAACTGTGGCATCTGTGGTGACCCTCCCCTGGGCAGACTGAGCATCCACCTCGCCCCTATCACTCAGTGTCATGTTTGAATCACGATCTAAGTTACAGGATAAGGAATAATTGAACCCTGGGTTCTATTCCTAGATCTAATAATTAACACCTGTCATGCCTTTGGGAAAGTAATTGAATCTTTGCCTCCGTTTCCTTATTCTTAGAACAGAAGGTAGCTTAGTTAATGTTTGTATAGTACATTGAATATATAGGGCCAGATTCTGGACTCTGTCTCAAAAGGGCCACATGGTTCTCTGAGTGGCAAGTGGGGTTTCCCTGTGCATGGAGGAATCCTCCAGGAGCACCCGCTTGCAAGTTTACAGGCCCGCTGAAAGGCCAACAGACTCGGGGCCAGGTGGGCTTCCTCTGGGAGGGAGTTCCATAACCGTTGCCCTGCCACCGAGAACACCCTCCCCATTGTGGGCCCCCCGTCTCACACGGGGGACCTCCAGGAAGCCCCTCCCAGTGGACCG
This sequence comes from Sphenodon punctatus, assembly GCA_003113815.1. NCBI lineage: Eukaryota > Metazoa > Chordata > Lepidosauria > Sphenodontia > Sphenodontidae > Sphenodon > Sphenodon punctatus. The sequence continues at coordinate 664,281 of QEPC01007516.1, forward strand.
AAGGGGCCATCCTGAATCGCGGAAGGCGAGGCGGTCCCCGAGATATCTGGGGCCCAGACCATGTAGGGATTTATAGGCCAAGACCTTGAATCTGGCTCGGTACGTTATAGGCAGCCAGCGCAGCGCATGGAGCACAGGTGTAATGTGTTCTCATCAACCCGTCCCTGTTAGGAGATGGGCCGCCGCATTCTGCACTAGCTGCAACCTCCGGGCCAGCATCAAGGGAAGCCCCACGTAGAGCACGTTACAGTAGTCCAGCCTTGAGGTGATGAAGGCATGGATCAGAGTGGCCAGGTCAGATCTGGAGATCTATGGGCGCACGAGATACAGCTGGCGGAGAGCCGCCCTTGCCACCACCTCCACCTGCTGATTCAGGCGGAGGCCCGAGTCCAATAACATCCCCAGACTCCGCATCTGTTGGGCTAAAGCTGGGTGCATCCCCTCCACAAAGGGGAGCCAACACCTCCCCTGCTCTACCCACCACCATCATCTCCATCTTATCAGGATTGAGCCTCAGTCTTCTCTGCTATAACCACTTCGCAACGGCCTC
>QEPC01007516.1:671056-685978 GCA_003113815.1 Sphenodon punctatus
GGGGGATAAACTGGCCTGACACTGTTGCTAACTTGGTAGGGGGTGGGGCTAGAGGTGGGGCTGGAGGTGGGGCCTGCTTACCTGGGCGGAACTATACTAACTTTGGACTTCAGCCCCCCCATCCACATCACTTGTGGATCCGCCCCTCCATTGTTAGTAGAATTTAAATGCCAATAAAACCATCTTAAATCATTGCCAGAAATAGCTATTCCTCTATTATTCATTATGAGACCGATACCATCATGCTGATAAATCCAGTGATTATTTTGACACTGAAGGACTTCTTCAGTTCTTTTAGCCAATTTATTTCCTATTGCCTTTCCTTTTAATTCATTAAAATTCAGACGCATGCACCAGTTACAATTTACTTGCTCTATACTTCAGAACAGTTATTCATCTCTCATGTTCACTTCCGTCTTCCCCTCCTTTAGCCTCCATGGTGCCTGTGTTACTCCCCAACAACCCTGCAAAAAGAGGGATCTAGGATTTTCTTGCCTTTTACCTTAAACATTTCCTATCCTCTCCCCTCTTTAAGTATTTCATTTTTGAAACAAATAACAACTTTCCCATTTTTTACCCTAAAAATAACAACCTTTAATGTCAAATTATCCCTCTATGTACTATGGGTAATTTCAGACGTTACGTGATCACGGTCAACCACGGACAATCCCCTGTGGTGGTGGATGGTCGCGTAATGTCTGTTTGCTCGCCGCCAGATGTTCAGCACGGTAAACCAGCGGCGCTGAGCAAATTAACCATGCTTTCGAGGATGGTCCAAGCACTATATCTGAAAACATGGTTAATTGAACCACGGCTGGAATCAGTGGCCGGTAACGTCTGTTACCGCCACCGATTCCGGGCCGTGGTCCAGACCCCGGGACGGAATCAGGTGCAGCGGCCGGATTGACAGCTGTGCCCGCCTGTCTTCCAGAGGGTGGGTGACCCAGGGAGCGTGGGGAGGCAGGGCTGTGTAGCCGCACGTTGCGCTGCACAACCCCTCCCCCGATTCCCTGCCAGAAGTCTGTTGATGGGCCGTTTTGATTCCAATGGGGGATCAAAAGGTGATTCCATGCCAATAGGTGCCCGTCACGTCTGAAGTCACCCAATGTTACAAATTATTTTACATTATGCAAAAAATAATTAATCTTGGCATGATTGAAAATGAAATGTTACAATCTAGTTAGATTTCCTATGTCCTATTGTAAGAAAAAAGCAGTAGTAAGTGATGAATTAACAAGCCCCCACTTGACTCTGAAGAACAGTGAGATTTGAAGTTTCCTGTTTTCCTAAAGAGGGGGAAAAAACAGTAGTTGCAATTGTTAACATTCAGCTACACGGGCAACAACAATTATATGGTACCGCTGTTATTGGGAGAAGACATACATCACAACCTTTACACAGGGGAGTTTGACGGAACAGGCCACGAACTTTTTGTCTGCTATTTCTTCCGAATTTTATTCAATGGGTGGAGGTACTGTGAGAAAGGAAAGAGTTCTTTATAAAAAGTAGTTTCAGATCTGCTTTTGCAAACAGTTCAAGTTTGAAATTTTGTTGCCTCAGCTGTTTTGACCCCACACAATTTCCAGACAGAAGGAAAAGCATTCCAAACATTCCTTCAGTAGTTTTGCTTCTAGACTCCAAACTCTCCTAAGTGACACTCTTGCTATTTATAGGCCTGAGTTGCCAGGACCAGCAATGTTTTCAAATGTACTGTTATGTGTTAGGGGGTTTTCAAACTTCCCTTTTCATATATGAGTCAGAGGACAGCGTGAGTAGAAGTTAAGAAGAATCAAAACAAAGTACAACTGTGGCAAATTTGGAGCACTTCCAATTACCATTACCCGAGGCTGTTTGTGTTTAATGGTGATTTGATCCTGTAGTAACATCAAAAGCAGAAGGCAGCTCATTTTTGTTTTCTTCAAAATTGCCATCCAAGAAAATATTTTGTAAACACATAGTCAAACATTTACGCTTATTTCCTACAGAAACACAACACCAGAGACTGTAGATGTCTGTGTTTGTGGCGGGTGAAGTTCAAACAACATGTGAGAACCTAAATGAATTATGACTTTTCTATGCATTTTTTAAAAATCAAAAATAGATTTCCTTTATTATCCCTGGAGAAATTTCATGCAGTTTATTAATTTGGTGGGAGGGAGTTGAAAATGAACATTTGTGTTAGTTTTAAGACAGGACTGATCACAAATCTGATATTAGAAATGAAAATTATCCTGAGGGATATACTGATTGCGATGAAAGTACAAATGTACTTTTTTCATAAATTACTCTGACCATAGAATTTCTGAGTGACCAAGAGTTGGAGTTTTACCAATATGTTATGTTACAAATAAAATTAAAATTAAGATTTGATTTTTGACCAGCTTATATTTTGCTAAAGCTATGTGGTAGTACTCTTTCCTGACAATTCAGTGGACTCTCTGCTGCCATCTCTGATCTTGATGGCCAATACTTATCCCAAAAGCGTATACCAAATAGGCAAAATTCACAGTACATTCCCAGTTATAAGCGCTCTTGAAATGCCCCAAAATGCACAAAAGCATGACCTAAATCCCGAAATGGGAATGAAAGGAAACTTTTTCTTTTTAACTGCCCAGATTGTTAGGTGTTACTCTGCATGCTGTCTCCCACGACAGAAAGTCTGGAGAGAGAGTTGGGACTTATCTGCATGTTCCTGTGTATATGTGCTCACTGCAAGAATAAATTGCAGAGGGATGGGCATTGTCTCATTTTCAGTTGAAGATTGTTTCTGTTCCTGCTCAGAAGAAACCTCTCATGTCAAGAACCACAGAATCTCTTCCTTCTTTGTGCTGACACTAACTTGGCGCTAGCATAAGTCTAACTCAATTCAATTGGACAGCGCTAAATATTAATATTGGTGCAATGCAGGTAGGATATTGCACCCCAAATCTTGATATTAATCTTGACGGAAGACCAAATCTGGTTATAAAATATGTAAACTAAAACTATGTGACTTTTAAAAATAAATATTTAAATACTCAATGTGATGTGGAGTTTTCATCATAGTGTCCCATCAATAAAATAGTTAGATTTCTTGAGAAATTCTAAGAAAACCATTTTGCCTGTTTAAAGAGGGGTGTGAGTTTGCATGCATTTCCTACTTGTTTTGTTATGATGTTTTCTGTCTGTATTCTGGACATTAAGATTAGACTACCCGGATTGATGTAAAATCAGAATTTTCTCCCTTTAATTATTATTAAAGGCAGCAGATATCTGATGACCTGGAACTTCAAACAGACTTAAGTCAGTAAAATGAAGATAGTGTTTTGACTGTAATGTCATCTCTGTGAATAAGGTTTAGGAACAGATAACAGACGATTCCAGTATAAAAATAAACACCAGATGGTGTTCATGGAACTGTTCACTCCACTATATCCCAATCAAATACACATAACCAGAATCTGTTTCCCACATAATGCATTTTACATTAGTTTTGTGTATGTGTATATAAAATGGTATTTTAAAATATTGAACAAATGCAAATTATAAGCATCTTAAGACATGAATATGTTGTCTTAAAAATACATATTCATATTTGAAGAATGGAAACTGCACTGCCTGTTCTCAGTAGATAATATGATTTGTGCTTGCTGTACTGGCAAACACAATGCGAGTTTTCTGGCCTTATTACAAGCTAGCCTCAAAGAACTATTGTTCTTCTCTTCTTTTTAAAATCTCCATCCAAAGTAAATGAATGGCAATATGTTTTCTCCACTGTACTTTAGTATAGAGTTTCAGTGCAAGAGAGGTAAAATTCAAGAATAAAACTAATGTGTCGCCTCCAGCAGCAGCTCTGATATGGTCCTAGAATAATATTGATATGCAGCAAAGTGGGGAAGTTCTTTGGGGTGTATCAGAATGGTACAATTTACTGGTGATTAGGAAAGTTTTGAAGAGACTTGTAAAAATAAAAACTTTAAACAAAACTGGTTTAAAATGCTAAAGAATTGCATTTTAAAAGTGTGTCAGGACCTTGATAGAGAGGCCTTTTAGCTGTTCTGGTGTGTGTGTTGCATTCCAATAATCCTCCTATATAGGCTTATGATTGCACTGCAGCTGTTTCTCTACCTGCCTGTCATGAGTCCAACCCCTTGGTGGGGGAGTCCCTGCAGGATCAGGGTCTGCGATGCTCCCCCAATGCCGGGTATAGAGGCACAGAGCTCTAGTTGCTTTTCCCACATGCTTTATTTCTCCACTGCATCCATTAATATATACATATAATACAGTCCCTCTAGGGCGCATGAAGGCAGCAGGCCTCTGAACACACAATAAATAGCCCCTTTACAAGGCTTCCCCCACGGCGCCTGGAAACAGCAGGCCCCTGTACACCAGGTATGACTCTGGGATATCTCTGGCTTTCCTGGGATATCTCTGGCTCCAGCAACTAGGAGCTTGTGCAGCTAGCACTCCTGTTACCAGGCTTTCTACTGATATAGTCCTGATTGGACTCAGCTGGACTCAGGCTCGAGCTTAGCTGCAACTGCTAGTGGCTGTGTGTTGGCCAGTCAGCGAGCCAATCCTACCATGATTCAGCCCAGGAAGCAAGCAGACTGCCATACTACCCCTGATAAAACCAATACCTTTAGCCCTTCATTTTAGATCTTATTGTAAAGTTTTTCAGGGGTGTGGGAGGAAAATCAAGTGTGGCTTTCTATGTGTATATACAGCACCTAGCACAATGAGGCCTTGGTCTGAAACTTGGATTGTTACAGAAATCCAAATAGTAATTTAGATTTACTGGCTACAGCAGTTAACACTGGGCATTTTTACACACACCTTAAAGTTCCAGATTTTTCTGTCTTCTGGGTTTACAAGTCCACAAGTAAGTTTGGATGCATTCTTCACACAAACACTGCCCTGAGGCAGCCTAAAGTAGCCACAGCTGTAGATGCGACTGCCATGGAAACTGCCATGGAAACCAAGTGACCACAGCTGCCTGGAGCAAAGCAGTTTACCAGGAGAACTTTTTACTCACAAAAGTTCTGGGAGAAGTCCTACACAGACGTTCAAAGATCTGGATGTTTAAGATCTGGGTGAGTGATTTAGTCACACAGAAAGTTCAGGATGTAACAGCAAACATGCAGGAGAAATGTGTGTGTAAAAACACCCAGTGATGTTTATTCCTTTTTACTTCTCAAAACAATGATATTTTAAAGCCATCTTGTACAGAAATCCAAATAGTAAAGCCACAAACCATTTATCTGGAGTAGTCCATATGAAGCCCAGTGCTTTCGGTGGGACTACTCCAGAGCAAGTGCATGATTTGTGAATGCCGTAGTATAAGGTTCCAGGATGGTCTCATACCTATTGGTTCCAGTCTCTCCCGAAAGCAGACGCTCACATCCTGAAATGTCTCAGCTAGAGGGACCCAGAAACAGTCAGCTAGCACACTGAAGCCCTTTCTTTTTCTTTGGAAAGCTTGAAGCAGCAATGTTAAAACAGACACAGACTTTTCTCAGGATAGCACTGTAAAATAAAAGAACCTGAAACTTTAACATAGTCTAACATATCCTCTAAGTGTCCCAAGGACCCTTCTAAGATTTTAAGTTGGATGTCCATCCCATGCTTTTCCACTGAGCCCTGAGTGTTCCAGTTAGGCTACAGTCAGGCTTCCCTCCCGGAATAGAAGGTGCTGACAGGGATTCATAGCTACGCTTGATGCAGAAGAGCTGCTCTGTAGGAGATTATTACTTCTTACAGGGCAAATTGCTTTTCGTCAAATAGAAGTAATTTACTACCTGGGAAATTGCTCCAATGATTGTTTGAATTCAGACTGTCATCTTTGCCTATCAATACAAAAATAAGTGCCAGACCCAAGATATAATTTCACATTTCATTTTGGTTGTAACACAATTTGTGGCACTTTTGCGTACTGTAATGCATTGATATTTCAAGCTTTATGTAATGTTTGCAACTAGAGTTGAAACAGGTAGTAGATTTGTTATCCATGAGTAATACCCGCAATTTTAAGTAGCTTACTGGTTTCCCGGTTGGGAACCAATTACCATGCCAAACAACCAACAATCCAAAATTCCGAGTAATACTGTTATTGAGTTACCGACTTCCCATGTAACTGATTTACTATTTCAGATTTACTATTTCTGGGTTTTTGTCCCCTAAGTTACTCTATTTTAGCCCATCACTTGAAATCTGCACAGGCACACCACACCCCTCTCCCCTTAAGTACATAAGGGCGCTGCCCGCCATTTTGTTTTGTGGTTTTGTGGTTTGTGTTATGAGGTAAACTTGGGACCAAGGTAAATAATGCACAGACAGAAATAGCCAGAAATGCGCAAATGCACAGAAATGTGTGAATGATAATTCATAAAAGCAGTAGTGGTAATACAAGAACAGTAATATGGTAATACAGTAACTTGTGTAACTCATTTCCTGGAAGACAGATACCATTTAATACCCAACAATACTGAACCAGTTTGATTTCGAGGATGCCAACAAGTTCAGCTGAGCTCTATTTGCAATTTGAAGCTACCTCTCCCTATGGTTTTTGGATTAAGGTTGCATTCTCACCTGTAGTGGCAGTGGCGGCAGCAGGAGGGGTGAGGGAGATGCGGCAGCACAGAGAAGCTGGCGGCCGGAAAAAGAGCCAATGTGAATGGGGCTCTGCCGTGGCTTCTCTCGCGCATGTTAGGGCAGGATTTTGCGCCCTGACATGCACGAGAGAAGCCGCAGCAGATCTCCATTTGCACCAGCTCTTTTCCTGGCCGCCGGCTCCTCCGCGCTGCCACGTCTCCCTCGCCCCTCCCGCTGCCGCCACCACAACCACAGGTGAAAATGCAGCCTTAGACTTCTGCTGCTGTATTAGACTTCAGAGAAGTCTAGACCAAATGCACCATAATATTAACCTAGTTTTAAACATTCTATTTCTGTGATGCTTTATTTCCGTGATGCTAAACCCACTTCTTTCCTTCCAAACCCACTTCTCCCCTCCTACTTCTCTCCATCTCTGTAGAGAACACTGTCATCCTCCCAGTCCCCTGAGCCTTCAACCTTGGTGTCATCTTTGACTCCTCTCTCTCCTTGACTCACATCCAAAACACCACCAAAATTTGTCATTTCTTTCTCTATAATATTGCCAAAATCTGTCCCTTCCTGTCTGAACACACGACTAAAACCCTAATCCATTCTATCATCACATCCCGCTTGACTACTGCAACCTGCTTCTCACAGGTCTCCCACTGAGCCACTTATCTCCACTACAATCTATTCAAAATTCAACTGCGAGACTCACCTTCCTTGCACGCTGTTACGACCATATGACCCCTCTCTTCAAGCCACTACTGACTCCCCATCTGCTTCTGCATACAGTTCAAGCTTCTCCTACTCACCTACAAGTGTCTTCACTCTACAGCTCCTCAGTACCTCTCCTCTCTTATGTGCCCCATACCCCTACTCGTGACCTTCCTTCATCGGGCAAGAGAAGGACTAGCAGCCAAAGATTGCCATCAGGTAAATTTTAGAATCAGGATTCATGCTGATGTTTAAGTGCTGCAGTACATTTTACAAAGACCGAGACACTACCCATAGTGGGGTCTTGCACTCTTAACATAAGTGCTCCGAGAGGTCAGCAAATAGGACTATATGCCTGTGTTCCAAAATCTGGTTATAATATAATTTATTTATTGTTTTATTTAAATAAATAAAACAATAAATAACTTGACGGTTCAGAGGCTTCAGCTGGTGCAGAATGCAGCAGCCAGCCTCCTTACGGGGCTGGGCCACCAGGAGCACATAACTTCGGTGCTCCATTCACTGTATTGGCTGCCTATAGCCTTCCGGGTCTGATTCAAGGTGTTGGTGCTTACCTATAAAGCCCTACATGGCCTGGGCCCCACCTACCTACAAGACCGCCTCACTTCCGAGGTTCTGGAGCGGCCTCTGCGGTCGGCCAGGGGCACCCTTTTGGAGGTCCCTCTTGTTCAGCAGGGGGCCATATTGAAGAAGACATTCTTTGTCACTGCACCTCGTTTCTGGAATTTCCTCCGAATGGAGGCCCACTGGGCCCTGGTTCTCCCCTGCTTCATGCATCAATGTAAAACCTGGCTGTTCTACCAGGCTTTCAGTGGGAGAGATGGGTAGTGGAAGGGCTGGAGTTGGGTTGTGGGGGTTATGACCCGTAATTTATTTATTTATTTATTTATTTATTCGCATTTATACCCCGTCCCTCCTGAAACAGCTCGGGGTGGCTAACAATATCAAAAATAAAAACACAATTATAAAACATTTTAAAAACACTCATAAAATCAACAATTAAAGCACGACTAGGGAGCATAATAATAATAATACAATAAATAAGGGTGGAAGGGATAAAAACCTCTAACACCCCTCCCCAAAGGCCTGGGTGAACAGCCAGGTTTTGCAAATTTGCTGGAATGTTAAAAGGCTTGGGGCCAGGTGAGCTTCCTCCGGGAGGGAATTCCAAAGGCGCGGCGCGGCCACCGAGAATACCCTCTCCGTTGTGGTCCCCCGCTTAACACGGGGGACCTCCAAGAAGGCACCCCCAGCAGACCGAAGGAGCCGCTCTGTGGCGCAGAGAGCAAGGTGGTCCCTGAGGTATGAGGGGCCCAGACCGTGAAGGGCCTTGTAGATCAATACCAAAACCTTGAACCTGGCTCAGCTTGCTATTGGCAGTTATTGTCATTGGTAATGAAGTTTGTTTTAAGTATTTTTATATTCTTTATATTTATACTTATATATTTGGTATTTTGGGCTGCCTTGGCAGGAGGGGGCAGGATATTAAATTTTTGAATAAATAAATTAAAATAAATAAATGTATAACCTGCTCTTCCCCTAAGGCTAAGTGTCTAACTCCCAAGTCTCCACATTTGAAAATTGGTGCCTAAATATTTTGGAAGGTGCAGTTCATTAGTGATGATGAACTGCACCTTTATTTTGCTTTTAAAAGATACTAATCAAACACCAAATTATAGTTCACAATTACTCCATCACACTCTAATGCTCCCTCTTTCTCCACCCATCTATTTAGGCCCTTTTCAAATGGGCCGCGGGGGGGGGGGTGAGCCTGTTCCCATGGACACACACCCATCTCCACGCATGGAGCAACCAGCATTGGAGCCCGTTGCTCTGTGCGTGAGTGATGGGTGGGGGTGGGTGCAGCGCGGAAGCATGGACACACCCCCAGCCACCACGGGCGCTGTTCCTACAGACTACCACTCACCCACCACGGGCAGCGTTTGCACGGGTGCCTGTGTGAAAAGCCTTTTATTCTCAAAGTCATCCAATTTTTGGTGGTCTCTCTTTTATCACTCAAATGTGTCATCCAGTTGACCTCTTTATAGTGGTAACTGATATGTTTTAGTCCCCTTCTGAGTCTTTGGGTAACAAGCATTTCCCCACTCATTCACCCACCTCCCACCCATTATACATTTTTACAGGGCTGCAGCGGTGCCCTGCAAGATATATAATAGGTTGGAGGTCGGTGGGTGGGGAGTGTCTCATCTAAAAGCACCCTTTATTTATGGCCAGTAACTAGACGGCCAGTCACATCACTTTCCGTTGTCTCTAGTAGGAAGAATGGTGTGATAGCCTCCTGGGAGCATCAGACAATACTCTATAATGTAAAATAGTAGTAGCAGTCAAATTAAAAGCAGAAAGAGCTTTGCTGATCACTCTGAGTAATAAAAGCAAGGTGTTTCTCTAATAATGGTATAAATCCTAAGGCTGTACTAATAACAATACATTTTGTAATCGTTTATTTTATAGTGATGCATAATGAGTCTCCAAAAGCTTCAGAGCATTGTAGTCTACAAAATACCATTCCACTTCCTGTGGCTTTTCCACTTACGCTCCAGTTTTCTCTTGAAAATAAAGTGACCAACCTCTAGCAGACTTCCACTGAAACTATTTTCCTCTAATGGTCTTTCCAGAAATGCATCAGGTATATATTAAGAATGTTATTTCCTCTTTTCTCTTCCATTTTTTACAGGGCTCAGTAATACCTTTCCACTACTTGTTATGACATGTTTTATTGTCCCTCTTTAGGAATTCTGGCAGCAATGATCTATGAGAGACTTCAAAAAGAAGCTAACCTGTGAAATTCTTTCTGGGGTTATGCAAACTGTTTGAAACCATCAAGATTTCTTCCCTCTGGGTCCTAAGATTGCAGTATTAGCATCTTTACCTCTGTGTGCCTTATTCACCACCACCCCCTTGCTTCCTGCTTTCAAAATATTTATAGCATTTCTGACCTGCAAGTGAACTCCCAGGAATCAGTAGCAGCAAAAGTAGATGAAATTTGGCAACAGACTTCCTCCCTTTTTCTGCCAGGCTGGCTCAGTAGGAGTGCAGTCACTTGGAACCCCATCATGCTTAGGAAACAATCAAAAGACCAGAAATAGACAAAACACATGCTACATTCTTCAGCATGCATCCTCAAGATGAAAACAGACTTCAAAGTGCCACAGTCCCACTGGGAAAAGCATTAGTTTAATTATTGGTAGCTTATGCTATGAAGATAGCAAGAATCAGACCTGGCCTTAGGCGCAGAGGTAGGCAAGGTGACCATCCCAAGCCCACAGGGAAAGGGGGTCTTCAAAATGTCCCAGTCCAAGGAGCGGGTTGTGGGACAGTCGGGGGCTAGGGGGGCGCACACAGCACCTCGAGCGACACTGTGCTGGGCATCCTGCAGTGCCCCCTCCCTCTTCACAGGAGCCATAGGAATGCCATGCCTACATCACAGCAGGTCTCTGCGTGGAGGAGAGTGGGGCCCTTGTTCAGCAGCACCACTCACACATATACACACACACACTTAGACCTGCCATAGCTGTGGTGCTCCTACAGGTCTCTCCAGGGCTTCCATTAGGCAGGAGGGGCAGAAAGGGGAGGAGCCACTTCCAGGAAGGTGGAAGGAGCAGCACGGTGGTGCTGTGGGGGGAGAGGGGGAGGACCCAGTTTGGCAGGACCCCATTCTGTCTCCTGCCCATCCCTCCCTAGAGCTAGTCCTGGCAAAATAGTAAACATGGTATTAATTTCTGGTGTGAATGAATGCAAAAGGCCTTGAAACTAAGAAAGCCAAAGTACGTTTTCCTTATTGTTAGAGTTCATATTAGGGCTGAACAATTTGACGTATTCCTTCAAGCTGTCTTGTTAACACAGTCGTCAGATCAGTTCACTAAGTTATTGTTTAAACTAATTTGTATCGTGGGAAAGATTTGCGGGATGACCATGGCCCTGCTATGAGGCAGGAGGTGGGCTTTGAGGGAGGTGGGGGTGATTAGGTGGTGAGGAAGGAGGCGACTCCCTGTGTGAGAGAGAGGAAAGGAAGAAATTATCAGTTGTACTGAGGGGGTTATTATTACATTTATTTGTACTTGTGATGTGTTTTATTTGTTATGAGCCTCCCTGAGCTTTCATTATAATGTAGGATATAAATCAATAGTAATTAGTCTCACTGTTAATTTCAGTGTTCCTCTGACTAAGACCTTTAGGCTCCTGCCTCTTGTCCTGGCAACTGAAGCAAGAAAGTAGAGAGAAACTCATAATTACTTGGATTTCTGCTGTGCTCTCCACTCATTTGATTTCACAAGGTCATATATAATTGTAAAGGCTCCTAGGGTGATTTCAGAAGTGACGTGTTCCAATTCACCACAGTGAATCCCACCCCGGTGTGAACGGATTCACCGCGGGCTGTGGTGACACGTGCGGCCCCAACAGAAGTGACAGGATCATGACCACCGCCTGTGGGCAATCAGAGAGAACATGGGCCAGGGGAACACAACAGACATGCAGTGGAGACATGGACTGCGGTTCGAGTCTCAGAATGCACCGCAGCTGGGATCAATTCCTTTCACTGCGGCTGCCGGTTTCCGTTCAGAAGTTACTTTTCATTCACCCCTGCCGTGTGACCATTCACCAGACTTCTGGACCTCCTCCCGCCCTGACCTCACGAAGCATGGTTAGCTTCACCCCGGTCTGCGTTTGACTGTGGTGAACATCTGGATGCGAGCAAACAGACATGCACGGCGCTTTCACCACTCCCCGCATTTGACTGAGGTTGACTGTGGTGGACATTCACCATGTCACTAATGACAGTGGGTAAAAGGATGAACCTGCGGAAATGGAAAACAGAAGCGGAAGAAATTGAGATTGTAAAAGAATTTAAATACCTAGGAGTCACGTTCAGTAGCAGGGGAACTTGGAATTCCCAAATTCAGGCTAGAGCTCAGAAGGCGCAATGTGTAGCTTAGGCATTAAACAAGGCAATAAGTATATCAACTGGGGTCACTATTTCGGAATTTCTGAAGGTATATAACTCCAAAGTTCCCCCAATAGCGGTGTTTGGGCTAGAAGTAATAGCCAATCCCAATGTGATAGTTTTAGAGAGGGTGCAAAATCAATTCCTCAGGCGTTTGTTAAAGGTAGGACCTGGTACTCCAGGGGCAGTCTTGAGAGCGGAATTGGGGGTTAATTCTATAGCCATGTTAGCTAGGGCAAATTATGTCAGGTATTGGCTAAGGCTTATGACCCATGAAGAGGAAGATCTTTCCCTGTTATGTTTGAGAGAGGAACTTGAAAATACGGGGCAGAGAGAGTACCCATGGCTGAGATATTTGGGGGGGATTCTCAGATCATGTGGATTCTCTTTTGCATACTTTATAGGGAAGAGTGTGCCAGCCATAAAACACGAAATCTGTGTCAGAATGAGGGATATGGCGCAACAAGACCACCTTGGGGTAGTAGCAGAATGGAAGGTAGCCCCAAAGTTGGGGCTGTTCAACAGGGAATCTGGGCTGGAGCCATATTTGGATATTATGATTAACGGTAAAATCCGTAGAGGATACACCCTGCTACGTTTTCAACTTATACAACTGGCAGTGACAGAGGGCAGGTATAAAAAGGTCCCATATTCATTAAGATTATGCCCTTGTAGTCTGAAGGAGGTGGAAACAACTGAGCACCTTCTGCTGCGTTGCCCATATTACGGGGAATTGAGGACAGTTTGGCTGGTTCCCTTATTAAAGAAGGGAATGGATATAACCAACGAAGGCTGCTATTTGCACCTGTTGGGATTGCAAGGGAGGGAGGAAATGAAGGCTGTCGCAATCTATGTACTGTTGGCTGGGAAAAGGAGATTAGCTATCCATACAAAATTAAAGAGTATGGGTTCCATCAAAGAAAATATTTCCACAGGTTGAGGTCGCAAATTCTGTTTGGCCCAATGCAGAGGCCATAAGGAAATAGCTTGATACCTGACAAGGGCTGGAATAGTTAAGGAAATACATGGAATTATAAGTGGAAAGTAGTTGTCAGGGTACCATGGTCACAGTATGATATGAAATGAGTTGGGGAGGATGGATTGGGAATTAGTATTGGTAGTAGGACTCGGAGAATGTTTTAGCTGTTCAACTACCAAATGGGGATGTATCTGTAGAATGGTAATACCTGCTGAATAGTAATTGTATAAATATCGATCAAGTGTATGGTAATATATTAAGTAAGAGATAAGAACCCTGATAAGTAGTGCTGGAACTATGTATAAGTATGTGTATGACCGAGGCTATGGCAATATGGAAAAGAGGTTATGGGGGACCCGGTAAATGATAATTGAAAATTGTGTATGTTGTATACAGCTAACTGTGTATTGGTTGTTGTATACAGTCTTAATTGTATATGTATTTTTGGCCATGGCGGAAGCCAGTGCCTGATAAATAAATGGTAAATGTCACTTCTGAAATCACCCCTAGTCTCAAATTTTTAAGTGCTGCTGTCATTGTACATGGAGAAACTGAGGGTGATTTCAGAAGTGACGTGGTGAATGTCCACCACAGTCAACCTCAGTTTCAGTCTGTGGTTTTAAATGTGACCAATGATAATCTTGCATGGTTATGTAGAATGCACGGCATTGTCAGTCCTCCTCAGTAGGGATGGGCGAACAGATCGTGGTTCGGGTTCGGCCGTTCGGTTCGGCAGCGTTCGGTTCGTGTGTTCGTGTTCGGCCGTTTGGGTGGATCGCTGAGTTTGCGTTCGGCCGTTCGGTTCGGCCACGTTCGGGTCGTGTGTTCGTGTTCAGCCGTTCGGGTGGATTGCCGAGTTTGCGTTCGGCCATTCAGTTTGGCCACGTTCGGGTCGTGTGTTCGTGTTCGGCCTTTCGGGTGGATCGCCGAGTTCGCGTTCGGCCTAAAATATTGCAAGCGTGCGGGAAGCCGGAAATTGCGCCAGAAACCAGAAATTTGTGTGAGGCGAGTGGGGGTGTGTTTGAGTTGGTGGCTGCTTGGTTCGTGTGTTTTGGCTGTGATTGTGTTGGGTTTGGCTGTGCTGTGTGTTTCTGTGATTGGTGTGTGTTGTGGGTGACTCTTGGTGTGTGGTTTTTGAAAAAAAAAAAAATGAAGAAGGCTGCTGCTTGCATCCTCCGGCTGGGGGCACATTTGCCGGTGGAGGAGGAGGAGGAGGAGCCAGTAGAGGCCGCGCCTGCTGCCCCTGCTACACCTCCCGTGGCACAGGTGGCACTGGCTTCCTCCTCGGACGAGGAGGAAGCGGTGGGCTCTACTGCCATTCCTGCCAGGTTTGTAAACCTTTTTTTTACTTTTAAGACAGGAAAGGCTGTATCAGTTAGAGCGAGCTCTGATCACTGGCGTGCGGGTGGGTGGTGGGCATCAGTCAGGCACAAACAGTGGCCAACAGAGGGTGGCAGCGGATGTCTGCCACAGAGAGAGAGGGACCGGGTACTGTAGTGTGGGGGACTCTTCCAGCAGTCAGGCATGAGCATCCCCACCCAAACATGTGCCAGACTTAGACTATCAAGGGTCACCACTCTCCAGTTCTTGCCATCCCATTCCCTACGCACCCCCAAATAAGGGCAGTCTCATTCCTCCAGCCAGGGTCACATCTCCCGTCGCCATCCCTAGC
>QEPC01007516.1:716596-735527 GCA_003113815.1 Sphenodon punctatus
GCCTGTGCTCCCTCCACCTCCACCGCTGCCCCTGCCACCTCCTCCTCCTCCACCGTCGCTCTGTCACCCGCTGCTCTCTTCCACCTCCCTCCTCGCTCCATCCCGCCATGCGTGCCTGTGGCTGATTTCCCTTTAAATCTCCCTCCGGTGGCTGTGTTGTTGCTGGTTGCCCGGCAGCGACGCTGCATGCATTGTCCACGGCTGGGGCTCGTTTCCTTTGCTCCCGGGTGGGGATTGGCATCCAGACGTTACTTTTTGTTGGTTCCCGGTGGGGATCTCTTTGACCACGCTTCCCGGGATATTCCCCCCGCTAGCCTGGGAAGCGTGGTTGAAATTGACCCCATGTGGGTATTGAGCGTGGTGAACATCTGGCGTGCGCCGAACAGATGTTCCGGGCTCTTTGGCCCCGCCGCAGAATTGAGCGTGGTTCACTGTGGTTGAGCATGATCTCGTAATGCCTGAAAATACCCTGCATCAGGGCTTTTGGAATTATATGTGCGAGCATAGCATTCCTTCAGGCATGATCTCACTAGGGACTCAGGTGAAGGAAATGGGCCTTTAACGAAAAGATAAGAGTCAATCTATCACACCTTGTTTCTAGCGGTTCCAGACCAGCCTCCAAATTAACCATTGCAGAGGAGGTGGAACTTGGTACTCCTAGTAGTTTCTTTACAAATCTATTTTGCACCGCAGCCAGCAATTTCACATTACGTCCATCTCCCCCTCCATACAGGTATTCCATACATCATTTTATTGATTATCCTCGCTACAAATACTTTCAGAGCAGGCACCACCTGCTGTGCTCCCGATGTGTAATAAAATCTAGATAACATTAGAACTGCAGGGGCCACTGCTTTTTTTTAGAGACATTACGTGTGTTTTCCAAGACCCATTAAAGGAATATATCAATCCCAGATACCTAAAATATTTCACCTGTTGGAGGGCCTTCCCCCCCATATACCAGCAATAGGCCTTATATGTTGGGGCAAATACCATAATCTTTGATTTGTCATAGTTGACAATTAGACTTTCTGCAAGACTAAAAGAATTAAAGTCATCCAGAAGTCTTTTTAGACCTAGCCTGGATGTTAATAATAACACAGCATCATCAGCATAGAACAGAGAGGATACCCTCTTACCCCATACCTTTGGCGCCATATATCTCCCTTCATCCCTTAGCCTAATTATAAGATTGTTCACATATAGATTAAACAGAGAAGGGGCTAAGAGGCATCCCTGCCTGACCCACCCTGGATACTCGAATGCTGTCTGAAAGTACTCCTTTATTATTAACACGGACCTTCATAAGGGAATCTGTATACAAGGCTTTAATTAAGAAAACTAATCTACGCTGTATCCCTAAGGCAGTCAGCTTTAACCGCAATCTCTCACGCTGGATGGTATCAAAAGCCGCTTTAAGATCAATGAAAGCAGCAAATAACTTCTGTTTCTTGTATTTAAACTTCTCTATCAAATG
Organism: Sphenodon punctatus; assembly: GCA_003113815.1. Lineage (NCBI taxonomy): Eukaryota > Metazoa > Chordata > Lepidosauria > Sphenodontia > Sphenodontidae > Sphenodon > Sphenodon punctatus. Next base: position 718,074 of record QEPC01007516.1, read on the forward strand.
GTTTAAAGCAAAGCAGTGACTGACTGTGGATTGAGTTACACAAAATCCTGCCTGTTCTTCTGCAAGGATATGCTGCTCCTCTAACCAAGACTGTAGCTTATCTAACAGTAATTTTGCATACAGCTTCCCCGCAACACTGAGAAGGGAAATTGGCCTGTAGTTTGCAGGCACACTCACCTTTCTTATATATTGAAACCACTACTGCCATTTTTGGTAGTTCTCCAGTATCATTGATCAAGGTAAAAAGTTTAGCATGGGGGGGGAGCCCACCAGTCAAGGTTGGCCTTAAAGAGATCTGCCAGCAAAAAATCTGGACCTGGTGCTTTTCCAATTTTTAGGGATTGGATCGCTTCCCTAACTTCCTTTGATGTCACCGGAGACCAGGCGGGTAGATCTTCCTTTTCCCCTAATCCCTCTACCTGCATCTCCTGCGATCCTTCTTGATATAATTGTGAAAAATAATTCACCCATTCCATATGCTGGATTTTTGGTTCCTTATAAAGTGCAGGCCCCTTTTTAGGGAAGGTTATTGAATGGGTGGCGGCTCAGCAGCTTCAGGGGCATCTTGACCACGTCAGTTATCTTGATCCCTTACAGTCTGGTTTTCGTCTGGGGCATGGCACTGAGACAGTACTTGTGGCGTTAGTAAATGACCTTCACCGAGAAAAGGACCAGGGTCGATTGACCCTATTGGTCCTTTTAGATCTTTCAGCAGCATTTTTTATCTGTTTTAAAATGTGTATATTGTTGTTTTATATTATTGGAAGCCGCCCCGAGCTGTGTTCAGGAGGGGCGAGGTACAAATGTAATAAATAAATAAATAATTTGATACCGTTGATCGTGAGATGTTGGTGACGCGCCTGCAGGAAAGTGCAGGGGTGGGCAGGATTGTTCTTGAATGGTTCCGCTCATTCCTGGTCGGAAGAACTCAGCGGGTGGTACTCGGTGATTGTTCTTCATCTTACCGAGACCTCCCGCAGGGTTTGGTTCTGTCCCCTCTCCTGTTCAATGTGTACATGCAAGCGCTTGGCAAAGTGATCAGAGAGTTCGGGGTGAGATGTCATCAGTACGCGGATGACACCCAACTGTATCTCTCATTTTCGACCGACCCAGGCCTGGCTGTCTCAGTGCTTACCCGGTGTTTGTCAGCTGTGGGGGATTGGATGAGGGTTAACCGACTATGATTGAATCCAGACAAGACGGAGGTGATGCTAGTGGGTAGGTCAGTGGAGTTGGCGGCTCCATCAATTGTTGTAGTTTGCCGTCCGCTGACGTCTCAGGTGCAGAACCTGGGGGTGCTCCTCGATTCGCAGCTCCGCCTGGATCTCCAGGTGGAGGCTGTGGCGAGGAGTGCCTTCTGCCAGTTACATCTGGTGCGGCAGCTTTGGCCGCTTGTTTCGGTTCTGGACCTGGCCATGATCATCCATGCTTTTATTACCTCTCGGTTAGACTACTGCAATGCACTCTACATGGGACTACCTATGGTGATGACTCAGAAGCTGCCGCTGGTGCAAAATGCAGCGGCCCAGCTCCTGGTGGGTCTGGGTCGCCGGGAGCACGTTACACCAGTGCTCCGGTCTCTGTACTGGCTGCCAATAGTCTTCCGGACCCAATTTAGAGTGTTAGTTTTAACCTATAAAGCCCTATACAGCCTGGGCCCTGCTTCTCTGTGAGACCGCCTCACTCCCCAGGTTCTGGATCAGCCCCTCTGATCATTTGGGGGTGCCGTGTTGGAGGTCCCCCGGGTCTCCCGGGGGGCGGCCCACAGAGCAGGGCATTCTCGGTGGCCATGCCGCACCTTTGGAATTCCCTCCCAGTGGGGGTCCGTCTGGCTCCTGACCTCCCTGCGTGCCGTAGGAGCTGTAAGACCTGGCTGTTCCGTCAGGCATTTGGCGAGGGAGAGGGGTAAAGGGTGGGTGGGGAGGGGTGGATGATTGGGTTTTTCCTTGTTTGTTTTATGTTTTGAAATGTTTTAAATGGTTTTATATTATATTTATATTTAATATGCTATATTTTTATGATTGTTTGCCGCTCTGGGCCGCCTGTGGCGGGAAGAGTGGGGTAAAAATATGTAAAATAATAATTATTATTATTATTAACACTTCCCATAATAGGACCTGAAGGCTTCACTACATGATCCATTATATTATAAATCTTCACAGCCAATTCATTAATTTGCAAAAACAAATACTTCACAGTAGTGGCTGTTAGCGACACATGTTCAGCAAGCAACTGATTAGTATTCTCCTCAAGCCCCTTACCCCTAAGCTGCCCCAATGAGGGTTCTGCACTCCCACTACTGCCTTCAGGGGTGCCTGTTTTATCCTTTAATTCCTGCCACAAGGGCAAATCTTCTTGCTCTCCATCTTCATCTCCTAATACCTCCAATATAGCATATCTATTAATTTGTCCCTCAGTTTCCCCCCTAGCAGCAAAAAAAGCATCTATCTTTCGTTGCTTTGAGGGTGGAGAGGGCATCAAGGCCATTGAGCGTACACGTTTGTTTTTAGAAGCCATCTTATCCAAAGAGGTGGAATAGGGGGAAGCTTGATAACACAAATTACTTATATATGTATATCTTACTTTGTGTACTTACAAATACAATAATCAAACAAATATAAAACAATTTCACGAAGTTAATAAACCTGAAAGTCACAAAATTAATAAGAACAGTCTAAAAACACTTCACTTTCTCCTGGAAAACACTCTATCCTGGGTAATGTCCGTACAGGGAAGAATATCCAGCTACCCTCGTCAATCCGCCGCCTAAGGCTGCACACACAAGGGCAACGTCTCCATGCCTCTGGGTGCTGGTAATTGGAAGTTGTAGACAGTAGCTGTCACGGCGTCCCTGCCGCCTGATGCCGCTCTCTCACAGCCCTCTGTGGACTTCCTATATCCGCCGGCTTTCCCCTCTTTCCAATGGCAGAGTACCTGACCACAGCCACAAAGGCCGACAAATGGCCGACACCCTTTAGGTGTCGCCCTTCGGGCTGGCGCCCTCAGGGCCCCACCCCTGAATAAGTAACTGTAAGTCGGGAGGGATGCAGGCGTGAGTGACAGAGCAACTCTCCACTGGCAGTTCTCCCTTCTCAGCCCAGCACACAGCAAACAAACAGCAGACACAAGGCACTCCTCCTGCTCCTCCAAATAAATGTCTTTTAAGATAATATTGTCTTGAAATTAAAGAAAACCCTAACTGAACGCTAGACTAAGCTGCATTTGCTTTACTTACTAATAAAAATAATATAAAGTATAATACTTATGAACTCCAAAAATGTTAATTTAGCATAACCTATAATTTATACTTCTCATGACAAAATCTTGATAAAGTAACTTTCAGCTCACTACAAGGAAAGCGATGAAAAAGTTCTCACTGGTTTAAAAAATGAGTCCTTTAGTTTCCAGTCTATCAGCCTTATGCGCTGCCCAGAGAGAGAAAAGGAAATTCCTCTATCCTCTTTTTCCTCCTCCCCCCACAAATTCCCAGTCTATCAAGAATGTCTTTGTTATTTTTCATTATTGGATCAGGGGAGGACAGTTCTACACAAATTATCATCCCTCTGCTCCCAAAAATGAAACACAAATTATTTCCTCTCTCATTATTGCTTCGGATATGATTCAGGCACTTGAGGTCTAACTGATCCCCATTTTGGGGTCAGGAAGTAATTTCCACGTCAGATTCCCCTACAACATGGGACTCACTTGCCTGAGTCTTCTGCTTATATCCCACCAAATTAACTCCCTGCCATTGCAGGGGCCTCTGGCATCGATGTACACTGATCTTTTATACTCTCGGCTTGAGGCACAGTATAACTTAAGTTCTGGGGGATTGTCCCTTTTTTCCCCCCGTTCAAATTTAGCATTTGGTGTTGTGCGAGATGGTGATAGGATGGGACTCGGGTGGGTGGCCTGTCAAATAGAGAGGGTCAAATTAGGTGATGTGATGGTCCCTTCTGACACTGGAGTCTTAACTCAATGGGGCTGATCCCATGGCCCACAGAAACCACACACAACTCGTGAGTGTGCGCATGCGTGCAATTTGCATGCAAGTCCATAGCGGAGACATTGTGTATTTTCAAACGTGACACCCCAGTCCGTGGTCACACTTACCCCAGCATGGCCATGGTCCAGACTGTCACATCTGCTCCCACCCTGCCAGATGTTCACCACGAGCGGGAGCAAAAGTTACCCCGGACCGTGGCAGAGCTACTACGGGATGTGCTCTGAGCCCCCGGCCAGCGCACCTCCCATGTTAAGCCCTCTCACGGTCTGGGATAGGCATCCCTGGACTGTGGTAGAGCGGGCCATCACATTTGATGGCCCGGTCCACCTAACCCTGGCCCATGGCCAGAGTGGTTTCGGGCAGGCACAGCAGCCTCATGGTTCGCTGCATCCGGACATCAGGGAGAAGGTGCGGCTGTGTTGAGGAGCGCTTGGGGTGGGGTCATGTGAACCCACGTCCGCACCTCTCCTCACCCCCTCCCCAGCCCCGGCCACCTGATCATTTGTTTGGTGGCGGGCCTTACCCCTCTGCGGGGTGAGGGGTCTCACCCCAGGGTGGGTTTAAGCGTGTGCTACGTTTGAAAATACCCATTGTGCCGTACAGAATCTGTTCAGGATTCCACACAGAGGGGTTTGGGATTGTGGACAATAACACATTTTGGAAGTTATCTTGAAAATTTCTGCCTAGCCCCATAGATTGTTTTCCGAGGAGTCTCTTCATTGTGGTTGGGAGCAGGGTGTAGCTCATGTTAAGTTTTGTCTCCAGTCTGTCTTTATATTTTAGATCCTACTCTTATTATTTGGTTATGAAATATTTAAATAGTGACAGAGAACATAATCCACTGACCTGTCAGACATTTAAGTATGTACTTATTTAGTGTAGCCATTCAAGGAAAAATTGCAAGTTTCCCCTGTATTATTTTCAGTCAAGTCTCCCTTAAGATGTCTTTTGGAGGCAGGCTTTATTCCACATTTTAGAGAGGTAACCACTATTCCCAAGTGACATTCATGCACACACACTTCTCAAATTCATGCTCATGTGGATTTGGAAGGATAATGCATATGTCTGAGTAACTAGCAAACCATTTCAAATCCAATTATGCTGTGTCCATGTGAGTGCATAAGTATTCTGTTACACCTTATTGTTGTTTCAATTAGCTGATGGAAGAGCAACATCCCAGTCAGGGGTATAATTTGTCAAAGGCATCTTTTTTAAAGGAGCCTAAGGGACTAGGCATTGTCTCCCTAAATATGCCAGGGCTTCATGGGTCAGTCTGCTCATTGTATAAATGAAATTATATGAGCAGTAATCCTGAAGCTATCATGAATCCATAAGTCCCATTGCCACCAAAGGGATTTGTAAGCTTGTAAGTAGTATACGTTTGCACCCCAAAATTGCCAAAGAACTATTTCAAAGAAATTATAAGTTGCAATTTATAGTCACAACAAAAAACACAAAATAGCCATGTCTAGTATGGCCAAAATTGTATAGCAATTTTATCACAAGGTGTAACATCGCAGGTCTTCATTTCCCGTAGTTTGCATTTTAAAAAAATCGAACACCTTCTCTTAGATGGATACTTAATAGCTGAATGTGATACAGAAATCTCATATTGCTATAATGTCACTGCTACTTTTGCAAACTACTGCAGTACTTATATATTCTGTCTGCACTTTACTATACTGCAAATAATTAACTTTGAATTAACATCATAGAAGAGCTGCATATACTGTGTTGTATTACTCTTGTTTATTCTTATTCTTATTATTATTCTTATTATTATTATTATTTATTTATTTATATAGCGCCAGCAATGTACCTGGTGCTTTACAGAAAATAAAATAGACACAGTCCCTACCCAGAGCTTAAAATCTAAAGACAGGGGGAGGGGAGGGATACGACATTCATAAGGATGCGAAAACTCAGGTACACGTTCTTGACTTGGTTACAGTAAATTGGGAGTTTACAGATAATCCTGGGTGGGGATGATTAGTAGGAGTTAGGAAGGGCGGAGCGGAAGAGGTAGGTTTTGAGGAGGGACTAAAAGGTGTGGAGGGTGGGGGCAAGGCGGGCGAGGGCAGGGAGGGAGTTCCAGGCGTGCTCATTGATTAGAATGTGAGCTGAATTAATGTGAAAACGGCCTTTGTGTGTGTTGATGGGTGGAGGTGGGTGTAGATGGGTGTGCACCCGCCTACACCCTCCCCCACCCACTGCACACAGACCACAGCACACACTGCCCCCGCACGCCTCAGCCCATGTAAAAAGGGTCATTGTTAAAGAACAGTGCATGTATCTCAGCAGTATTAGCTTTTACCTAACTTTAACAAACTATTTCACTGATTTAGGCAAGGGTATTCCAAAGGTAGTTTCCGTTAAAGTACAAGAGCATTTTAAATGAAACAATAAGAACAGAGATGCATTTTTAGATAAAGTGCATGTTAAATTTAGTAGATAGGATTAAGTGGATAAATTGACAGTAACTGAGAAATTGTTGTATAGAATATGTGTTTTGAATATTATCCTGTGTATTTGATCTGAATCAAAGTTTGCATACAGATGAACTGAGAACCCTGTATATAATGTAGATCCATTTATAACAGCAGGGATCTTTTCTCAATTTCAGTGATATTGGGTGTGCTGGCACTACAAATTACTAGCTAAAAGAAAATATGTAAATACATCTTCCAGTGTGTACAATAGAACTGGAATAATACTGATGAATATGTGAACTATGTTTAGATATATTGGGTCTAGTTTGAAATGAACATTTTAACTTTTGTCTTATCTAGGTATGATTCTTTTAATAGCTGTTTTGAAGATAAACTATGTGCTCCTTTTTCTTTTCATAATGTCTTAACGAAACCTTCCCTCTTTCACCTCTTATATAGGTGTATTGACTTGTAACCATGAAGGCCTTGTCAAATCATGCATAACCCAAGAGATTACTTCCTCGTCAGTTACTGACAAAAATGTTCTTGCAATCTTTTCTTCCAATCTGTGAGATGTCAAAGCACAGCCACCTCCAGAAGATTAAAGGGGCTAACTCATGGGCAACTCATTAAAGAAGGGGAAGCAATTCAGTCATTTCTATTTTAAAGTTATTCTACCATGCAGGCACTGCACTTCTGCTTTCAAGTTTACCATATATAATCTAGGGCCCCAGATGGGTGGGATGCTTATAGGTTTACTAATATAACCGTGTCACTAATCCATAGTACCATTCTTTCTATTTCTAATCCATAAAGAACACAGTATTGACTCGTACTGAAGCTTTCTACACAGCCATAGGGTATTTTCAGACGTGACGTAATTTCTTTATTGATAATGTAATACCCCTTATGGCAGCCCCGCAGTACTTCCCCCCAAAATTGGCAACTCGGGCGGTCGGCTGTTTATGCTATGCCGATGATGTGGCCTTGCTGTCACAAACAAGGCTAGGGTTGATTAGGCAATTGCAGACCTTTCAAACTTTTTGTCAGGCTAACCACCTCCCTATTAATTACAGAAAATCGAAGGTCCTGGTATTTTCGGCTCACGCCAAAATCCAGAATTGGCCCATAGGGGGCATTGTTATACAACAGGTTAGGGCTTTTAGGTATTTGGGCATTTTGTTTCACGAATCGGGGCGTTGGAAGGAGCATGTCAGCAGAGCTCTGAGATTAGCCCAAGCAGTGGCTTTGACTATCTCCAGGCTTTTTGCCAAGCAGGGTAGAACGGCGGTTCAGCAGGCCATGTTGGTGTTTAACTGTAAAGTGAGGTCCCAATTGCTTTACGGGGCTGAGCTGTGGGCCCCCCTTTTTTCGGGGTCATTGGATAGGATCCAGTCCAAGTTTCTACGAGGACTTCTTGGGGTTCCAAGAGGCACCCCCCTGGCAGCCATTCGAGCAGAACTGGGACAAATATCTTGGACCCAAGCAGCTAAAGAAGCCAGCTTTAAATACTGGTCAAAATTACAGCTGGACCAGGAATCCCCTTTAGTGAAATCAATGCTGGATGACCCCTATAGAGACCCCTGGGTAAGGGAAGTTGAAGCACAGTTGGAGAAGATGGGAACTCCTCCTGTGTATTTAAAGCATAAACGCCCGGGTTCCATCAGGACAGAGATCTCCACGAGGACCAGGGATATAGGGCGTCAAATGGAACTTGGTAAAATTAGATCCTTTCCCCACATCCGTGAATATTTACACTTTGTTCCACCTATGGGCCAGATGGCCACTTATCTAATTACCCACATATCCGGTAGAGCAAAGCAATTGATGGCCTGCGCGCGGCTCAACGCGTTCCCGTCTCGTGTCCTGGAAGGGAGGCTCCAGGGTATACCATTCCTTGATCGTTTATGCCCCTTTGACAATGCCGCGGTTGAGTCTGTCGGACATATAATGTTACATTGTCATTTATATGATGAGTCCCGTTATGACCTCCTTGACCCAATAAGGGATCAGTACCCTGGTAGGGATGACTCTGTGATTCTGGCCGTACTGTTGAACAGTCTGGATTCAGATATCATTCGAAGGGTTGCCCTCTTCTTGCTGGGGGCTGTCCATCTTAGATCCCAGTTTATCAGTAACCATTGAGTAGGTTACCTTAATTATTGGACATTATTTTTCAGAAGGGGGCACTTGGATTTCTAATGTATAATGCTGAAATAACTTGTATTATGTTCGTTTTGTGTTGTGGTTGATAGATGTTGTACAATGATCATTGATCACGTAATAAATGATATTGATTGATTGACGTGACGGGGCCAATTGACCCCGTCACGGAACCAATCTGTTGATCCCCCGCCGGGGCCACCGCGTCACAACCTAACAGACGTGCCGGGGGCTCCCGGCGGGGAATCGGGGAGGGGGCGGGGCCGCGTGGTGCAACGTGCGGCCGCACGGCCCCGCCCCCCCACGCTCCCCTGCCGCCTGCCCTCTGGGGAGACGGGCAGACGCCGCGGCCAATGTGGCCGCAGCGCCCGCCCGAATTGACCACGGACCGGAATCGCTGTGGGGATTCCGGGCCGTGGCCGCCGTCCAGACGTGACGGCTTGGTTCATCACGGTGGGGAATCGCCTTCAGCACGCGATCACCGCCGGCCCCGCCAGTTCAGCCGATCGCATGGTGAATGTGATTCCCCGCCGCGATTGACGATGGTGAACATCTGGGAGGGAACATTTGTTCCCCCCATCAGACGTTACGTGGTCACAACCACCACAGGGAATTGACTCTGGTTGACTGTGATCTTGTAACGTCTGAAAATACCCATAGTGGCTAGGGTCCCCTCCCCCTCTATTGGGGCATGATTCTGATGCTGCTTGGAGCTGGCACTGACATGGCTCCCTCTGAAATTAATAAGACTTACGTTGAGCAAGAGGTTGGGACCAGCACCCAAGAATTTGGGGATCATCCTATTAGTGTTTCTCTAAACATAAAAATTGTTCCATTGTAAGTTAGTTAATCCATTTTTTAAAAATAGACTGAGCTAAACTAGTGCAATATCAATATAAACTAGTGCAGTTTCACTTTAAACTATTTAAATCAGATCGTTCTAGTTTTTCCTTGTAACTTTACCAGAGTAGAGTATGTTTATTTAGCTTAAGCTCTCACTATAGCCTAAAAACATTACAAAATTGTAACAACGTCGATCAATAAAACACATAAATAAAAACATAAATAACACAACCCCTTCAAGAATAATAATGAGTAACTTTACCAAGAAAGCTTAAATGGATTCGAGTGTTCTCTCACAAAGTTGTGTTATTTTAACTAAACTGATCATTAAACTGACTTAGTGCAACTTCTACATGTTGACCAAACAAATCTTATTCTTCTCAGTGCTGCTCCCAGCAGACTGCCCCCAACTTCCTTGTAGCCAGGGTGCAGTTAATAAGCCCCACTTGCCCCCAGCCCATCAACAGGATAAATGAGAAGTTCTTCTCACGGTTCCAGCACCTGTTAACAAGCTCTGGCCGCTTCCACAATTTTCTACAATTCAACTAGTTTTCTAGCATTTTCATTTGCGCAGATTGTACTGTGATGATTTTCACATCGATGCCAGTTTAAAAGGATAGATTCACTTGGGGGTCTAGTTACTCAAAAAGAATATTGAAAAGCTTTTTTTTTAAAAAAAAAAAAAAAGGGGGGGCGGGGTGAAAATAGTAAGTTTTTTATCTATACTTACAGCAGCAAATTAATTAAAAACTCAGCTTTTGCCAGAGCTATAGTTACCACATATATTTCCTTTGAAGGGGAACTTGTGCTCTGTGGTAAAATGCTGCCTCTTGATAGCATCAGGAACTGTAAAAATAGCTGAGGAAACTATGCACTGCTGGGCACTCACAGCTCTTGCAGTTGGTAGCTTGCTAAGGTACTGACAGCAACACTCCAATGAGAGCTTCCGAATAATTTCTGGTAGTCCACTGAAAGTGTTGAAAGACAGTACTATGGCTTTTCTATAACCGTTTTTGCACGGACGCCCCCCCCGCAAGCTGGCTGTGCAGGTGGATGTGCGGTAAGGAGGGGCGTCCATGCACACAGTGCGGCAGCGGGTGGCGGGATGGATGTCCACCCATGAAAACACCACAGACAGTGGCACACACCCATCTCCACCCATCACCCACCCAAAGAGCCATCCAAAAAAACAGAGGAGGCTCCATGGGTGGAGTTGGGTGTGTGGCCGTGAGAAAGGGAACCCTCCACCTGCTGTGGCCGCACACCCATCCCCCTACCCACCGCTGTCCGTGGAAAAAAGGCCTATGATGGGAGTCATCTTGGATGTAATAACTGCAGCTCATTTCTGAGGAGAACACCATGGTGTTCATTGCTTAAGCATTGGCTTAACTGTACAAAATACAGGCCTTACATATGTAAAATAAGGTGGAAAATGAGGAAGAAAATAGTTTGAAACACCAGCTAGAAAGTAATTTAAAGCATCCACATTTAAGCTTAAGCAAAGTTAATCTTTGTGACCAGGAATGATAGTCACCTAGTTGCATCCAAAAAAACAAAACAAAAACAACACATTCAGACTAATAAATGAATAAAAAATATTAAGAAATCATAAGACACAATTCATATATTTTGATTTACTTCCATCGCAGAAGATGTGTGAAAATATTTTAGTTTAGTGCTTGGGGGTGGGGAGTTGTATTGAATACAGTAGATCTCATTTATATAGAAGATATAGCTGATTAAAAAGGAGTAATATTCACAACTTTATTAAAATTTCTGGCTCCATACAAAAGCCTATTTCTAATTCTGGTTCCTGTTTGTATCACATATCCTCGTTGGGCTATTATGATGGCCCACCCTCAGAGACTAATGGATCCAATTGGTTTCCAGAACACTTTGGGGGATTTATGTGCTGACCTTAGCAGCTACTCTGTGGATGGCCTGGTCGTCTTGTGGAATGACATCTTGACCATGCACATCAGCATGGTTGCACCAAGACGTTTTCTCCCTCCGCTGTGGCAGCACAGATCCCCCTGGTATATGAAGGACCAGAGGCAGCTGAAGCAGGAGTGTAGGCAGTCAGAGCACAGGTGGAACTCAACTTGTGCTGAAGCCGACTGATTGCAGTATAGATAGTTTTTAAAGGACTATGCCATGGCTGTGATGGTGGCGAAGAAAGCTTTCTTCTCCTCTATCATAGCATCTGCGAAGTCTCGTACAGCAGAGCTGTTCTGGGTGGTGAGGGGCCTAGTTAATCTGGTCTGTCGCCACCCGAAAATGGATCCATCTCATGCCCACTGTGACATTTTTATTAATTATTTCGCAGACAAGATTGCTCGTATTCACCCCCACTTGAGTGCAATTGTGGTGCAATGTGCCATGCCATTTTACCTGCAGAACCAGAGTTTGAGGTTATGGAAGCTCAGTCTTTTCCTGTGTGTTTGGATCAATTTCTGTCGGTATCATGCACGAAAGTGGGGGAGTTGCTTGAGGCAATGAGGACAACCAGTTGTGAATTAGATCCTTCCCTGTCCTGGCTGGTGAAAGCCAGCCAGGAAGTGCTGGGGTCATTGCTGGTTGGGGTTGTCAGCACCTCCTTTCAAGGGGTGGGGTGTGGGTCGTTCTTAAAACTGCAGTTGTCTGGCCCTGCTGAGGAAGCTATCTTTGGATGCCAATTCCCCAGCCAGCTATAAACCTGTCTCCAACCTTCCCTTTTCAGGGAAGGTTATTGAATGGGTGGTTGCCCAACAGCTCCAAGCTCATCTCGATATCATCGGGTTCCTGGACCCATTTTAGTCGGGCTTTCATCCTGGGTATGGCACCGATAATGTGCTTGTGGCCTTGGTCAATGACCTATGCCTGGAGATTGACAAGGGAAATTCTGCCCTGTTGATCTTGTTAGATATTTTGGTGGCCTTTGATACGATAGACCACGAGGTGGTGTTGACACAACTGCGGGACCTGGCAGGGGTGAGCAGGACCACTTTTGAGTGGTTCTACTCCTTCCTTTCAGGGAGGTCCTAGAGAGTGGTGATGGGCGATTGCTCATTGTCTTCTCGGGACCTCCCCTGTGGGATCCTGCAGAGTTCAATTCTACCTCCCCTCTTGTTCAACGTGTATATGAGGCTGCTGGGTGAGATCATTCGGAGGTTTGGGATGAAGTGCTATCAGTATGCTGATGACACCCAGCTCTACCTCTCTTTTTTCATCCAACCCAGGCCATACAGTCTCAGTGCTTACCCAATGCCTGGCTGCTTTGGGGGACTGAATGAGGGTGAGCCAATTGAAGCTGAATCCAGACAAAACTGAGGTGATGATGATGAGGGGATTGGGACTCCTCTTATTGATGGCGTCCGGCCTCCTCTGGTCAATCAGGTCTGCAGTCTTGGAGTGCTTCTGGACTCCGGATGGTTGGGGTTTTGGGGGATGGTTCTTGTTTTTTACTGTTTTTATGGACATAAGAACATAAGTGTCATACTGGGTCAGACCAATGGTCCATCTAGCCCAGCATCCTGTCTCCAACAGTGGCCAATCACGGTGGCTTGGGAGAAGCACCCAACAGGTCACAATGGGGGATCCATTCCCTGTTGTTTTCCCCCAGCTCCCGTCATGTTCCCTGATCCTCTCTGGCTAATAGCTGCTAATGGACCTATCTTCCAGAAACTTGTCCAAACCTCTTTTAAACTCAGCTATAGTACTGGCCCTTACCACAGCCTCTGGCAGTAGATTCCACAACCCAATTATACGCTGAGTGAAAAAATATTTTCTTTTATTTGTTTTAAACTTGCCACCCATGAGTTTCATGGAGTGTCCCCTAGTTCTAGTACTAGCTGAGAGGGTAAATAACTGCTCCTTGTTTATTAGTTCCACCCCACTCATGATTTTATAGACCTCTATCATATCGCCTCTCAGTCGTCTCTTCTCCAAACTCAAGAACCCCAACCTACCAAGCCTCTCCTCATACGGGAGCCGTTCCATGCCCTTGATCATTTTTGTTGCCCTTCTCTGTACCTTTTCTAGTTCAGCTATGTCTTTTTTGAGATGGAGCGACCAGAACTGCACACAATATTCAAGGTGCGGTCGCACCATTGATTTGTATAGAGGCATTATGACATCCTCAGTTTTATTCTCTATCCCCTTCAGAATATTTCCTAACATTCTGTTTGCTTTTTTGACTGCTGCTGTGCACTGCGCTGTGGATTTCATTGTATTGTTCACAACCCCCCCCCAGATCCTATTCCTGAGTGGTAACTCCTAGCTTAGTACCCAGCATTGTGTACGCATAGTTTGGATTATTTTTCCTACGTCATCACTTTGCACTTGTCCACATTAACTCTCATTTGCCATTTAGATGCCCAGGCAACCAGTGTTGTAAGATCCCATTTCAGTTCCTCACAGTCTGCTCGTGTTTTAACTACCTTGAATAACTTGGTGTTGTGTGCAAATTTGATCACTTTACTCTTTAACACCCTTTTCTAAATCATTAATGAATACATTAAACAGCACTGGTCCCAGTACAGATCTCTGAGGAGGCACGCCACTTTTTACATCTCTCCATTGTGAAAACTGCCCCTTTAACGTTTTAATATGCTTCTGTATATGTTTTCTGTTTCTATTTTGTTTGTAAGCCACCCTGAGCCTTTTTTAAGGAAGGGTGGAATGAATAAATAAATAAATAAATCAGAGAACCCAAATGTGGTGCCATGTCCAGGTTGGTATCACCCAAGATGCATGAAATGCCAACAGAATACTCTCTGGTAAATGCCATGTATTTGTGGCTAGGAGGGGAGTTAGAACTTTGCAACTTTACCCCCTCCTGTGCAATTTCCATGTTCTTCTATCCCATAATTGCCTTTTCCTCAAGTTGTTATAATATTGCATGGTATACATTATGGGGTTGTAACGAGGTCACTGCAAGTACTTGCAGGACCTGAATCATGGCCCTGAAGTAAGTCCCTGCACGGTGCAGTGCAAGGGACAGAGCCAGCCTCAGGCAAATTTCTAGCCCTTTAACTGGCCAAGTATTTAGGAATCCTGTTGGGGTCAGCTGAGTGGCTCCAGCTTGGTGTAGCTGTACAAGCCAGCCTAGCTACATACGGCTAAGATGGAAAGCCCAGAGCCCAGGCAACTAGGTTGGGGTCAGGCCTGAACCTCAAGGACTGAAGCCCAACTCAGGGTTTCCCCTTGCAGGAAAGAAAGAGGCTTGCCCATGAGCCCTGCATCATAAAGAGTTCATCCTGGAGTTGGCTGGCTGGCTGGCAGGCCGATGGCTTGGTAAGAAGCCAGACTTGCAAGGGGATGTCAGCCTGGTGCAAGCCTAGAAGAAAAGACTGTGGGGATGGGACGTGATGCAACAAGAATAATAAGCCCTGAAAGAGATGTGTTAAACAGTTTCGCTGTATACAAGAACAGGAGAAATTCTCTGAGAATGAATAAGGTATGGGACTGGGATTCATGTACTTTACGCTTGTTTCCCAATTCAGTCACTATGTTCCTGTGGGTTCTTGGGCCTGTGTTTCAGTCGCCATCTGTAAATTGTACTGCCCTTTCTCACTGCGTGTTGTGGGATAATACCTATTGAGCATTGTGAGACACTTGGATATGTATGTATCTGATGAAGGCCACGTGAGTAGATAGATGAGATCCAAAAGATAATTGTAACTTTGCTATTAAAGTGCACAGTCAGGCCTCCATATACAGAATGCCTCTTCCTTTGCACCCTACTGGGTTACACCAACATCAGCAAAGTTATTACTGTGTACCTAAACCAATACCAAAATCAGAATTGCCATTTCCAGCAATAATTGAATTGAATTGAATTTATTGGTGGCTTTAGCTTTCGCCATAGCCCACATTTACAGACATACAAACAAAATTACAATCATCAACTTGATTTGTTATTTAATTAAATACCTGAAATTTTATGTTCAATTATTGGCCAAATTTCTTCCTCTGTCTAATGTCATTATGCTCATCAATTCAACTCGTATTTGCATGCAGACATAATTCCATTTAAACAATTAGCAAGCTTAGTGCATCAAAACCTGTTTAGGCAGATTCGAAGCTCCCTAGTCAGCATAATATATAAACAGCATTAAAACCAAAACAGCTATCTACTAAAATGTAGAAACAATAAATCTAGTCACCTAAGGCATCAACAGTATTTAAATGTTGCTCTAATGTCCTTAACTTTGTCTTGATTTTCAACCTCCTTTTCGTTACTAACCAGAGGAATGTTGCTATTGCTATCATTTCCTCTGTATTGGTTAGATTAAGGAAAAACTGATAACAATTTTCTGAGCCAAAATCCATATCTTTCTTTAGCAGGGGACATAACCAAATAGTCCTCAAGCTATGATAGTAGGGGCATCTCAAAAAGAGGTGCTCGACTGACTCAAACTCGCTCAGACTGCAGGTGCAACAACGAAGATCATAATCAAAACGGGCATATCGGCCCCCAATGACTGCAGTCTGGATGAGCTGAAATCGTAATAGAGTGTAGCATCTGTGGAGATTTCTGTTTATAATCCTGTCCAGATATAACTCATAGGATACGGAGTTTTTAATTTGGCCCAGCCAAGGTACAACCTTCCATTGTGACACTGCAGCTGTCACGGCGTGCTCGGTTTCCCGCAGTCTTGGAGTGGCTGGAGGGGGCAGAGGGTCCAGGAGCGTCATTGCAGGCGGTGCGGGGGGGCGGAGCTATCCCACGCATTAGCGTTGCTCTGGGCTCCGCCCCCCCAGCGCACAAAGGACAGCACATGACTCTGGCGGGTTGGGGCCCCGCCCGGAGCACACCAGCTTTCAATTAGGCAAAGCGCTATAAATAGCACCGGCGGGGCTAAGAGCTGCCGCCGGTAATCATTCATGAGAGACTGGCCCCTATCTGCCTGGATATTGCTGTTGTTGCCTGATATTTCTGTTGTTGCCTGGATTTAAAGAAAGAGTGAGGTTGAGTGCTCCCTGTGTTCCCCCCCCCCCATTCCCTGGAGTGAATTAGTGAGTGAGTGTGTATTGTACTATTGGTGTCCTTGTTGTCTTTGTGTGATAGTAAGGTGAGACTCTGGTGGAAGGGTTACCTTGTTCCTTCTCTCCCTGATTCCCAGTTTCCCAGTGACCCCTGCTGCAATTCCTTACCTGAGAGTGCAAGCCCTTTCCTACACCCAGTTGTGATCTCCCCTGTCCCTTCCTACTCCCCTTCCCCCCTACCCAGGGGATCCCTCTCCCCTTCCCTCTTCCCTTCACCTCCTCCACGCACGTGATGTCCTGGGTCCTGTAAAGACCCCCGAGTGCCCGTTCTGGGGTTCTGGTATAGTCCTTGTCCTTGGGGCAAGTGGCCTCATCTCTCTCCGTCCCTATGATGAAAAGAGTTGCTCTCTGAATAAGAGGGAAATCCCACCCTATACCCTGAGGGACATTTTACCCCGTAAGAGGAAATCCATGCGGAGAGGAGGTTGCCCCTTGTCTTGGTGTTGTTTGGTGGCATGGGGGTTGCTTGTCCTCCCTTTCTCTATCCTACCGTTCGATACTCCCCCTCTTTCCCCCTCCCCCTGTGACAGCAGCTAGATCTTCTTGTTTCCCTATATCTCTTGATCTAGCATAGATTTCACTTTTTATGGCTACCAGGGGTTTCCCTACAAAATATTCAAAGGAAAATCCCATATTGTTCAGGAGAGAAACAAGGTATTGCAACCAGGGATATACTCTTGGTCCAGAATGGCATAATTCTTCCTTCAAGCATTGAGTAGGAAGAGCAGTCTCCTGTTGAGACAAGAGTCTCAACCAAAATCTGACAAGAGGTATTTTGGAAAGACCCCTTCTCCATGTCATCAATCTCTCCCTCTCCACAGGCTCCTTCCCCTCTGCCTTCAAACATGCCACTGTCTCCCCCATCCTCAAAAAGCCTACCCTGGACCCTGCCGATCCCTCTAGTTACCGGCCAGTCTCCCTCCTTCCCTTTGCTTCGAAGCTCCTGGAACGTGTCGTCTACTCCCGCTGCCTGAACCTCCTCTC
>QEPC01007516.1:739939-769555 GCA_003113815.1 Sphenodon punctatus
AGATTTTGTTTTATGTTTTAAAATTGTTTTTATACTATGTTGGAAGCCACCCCAAGATGCTGTAGGCATGGGGGGCGGCATATAAATAAAAATAAATAAATAAATAAATAATATTTTATTAAGTCGTGACCATAGGTCAAGACCAAGGACATACAAAACATACCAAAGGTGCTTAGGAACTCTCAAGAGATCCATAATAAAAACTATAAAGAAAATCAAAATCCATTAAATCGTTAAATCAATAGTCATTGAATCAATCAGTAAATAAATCAATAAATAATATACATAAAACAATAGAGAGATAGTGGGGAATCTCCAGCAACAAAGTCCACTCCTAGCCCTGCAGGGGATTTTGATTTTAATTTTGATTCCTTTTAATCAAGGCTAATGCCATTCTGGCAAGATTATTTATAGAGTCGGAATCTTTGGCCGAAGTCAAAAAAATTAATAACTGTTGAGGCAACCAATGAATTTTATTGTTAAGCACAGAAGGCAAGAATTTCTGTCAGTACACATCCGTATACGGACAGGAAAATAATAGATGAAGCAGATCTTCAATTTGAACCATCGAACAGCTGCACAGTCTGAGGGGATATGGAGTCCCATTCCATCTCCCAGTCAGCACCCTTGAGGGGACAAGATCAAATCTGAGGAGAGTTAGCGCTCTTCTCAGAGCCAAATTGTCCAAAACCGTCAAGTAAAACTCCCTCCCAGGAGCCTTTTTAAAAAGCTGATAGAATGGAGCAAATTTTAAACTGGTGAACTTTCTCATATCTTCTGCAGTCGCCAAGTCTGACAATTGCCTAGAAATCAGGAATTTGATCTTAAAATTAGGGAAAGGTAACAATGCTTCCATGGATTGCCTCGTTTGTAAAAGAAAAATCAATTTCTTATACCACTGGGACATGAGCATTGGAGAATTGAATTCCGTGAAGCAAAGATAGGGTAACGTATCTTCCGACATGCCTCGCACCCTCAGCCAGTACAAAACCTGGGCCAAATCTAATTTTGCCACTACCAGCAAGGCACCAGTTTCCAGTCTCATGAGACAGGCTGGGGTACTCTTTGGTATGGAGAGAATTGCCCTAAGAAAGCAATCTTGAAAAAACTCCAAATTGTTCCTGAGAAAAGGGCCGCAAATTTCGGCGCTATATAGAGCTTGTGGACTAGCCTTCAAGTCTAGCAGTTTCAAGGCAGGAGCAATTAATTTCCCACCATCCATTCTCCAGAATTTAAGAAGCCCCCCCAATAGATTGATCCATCTTAAGTTTAATGAACTCTGCGTGCTTTGCCCAAGAACCAGTGTCAGAAAAAGTAAGCTCTAAATAGCAGTATGATTTAACTTGTTCAAGGCTAACATTATCAAGCACCCATCCAACAATACTCTCTCTCTCTCTCTCCCCCATTAATTCTTTTAGAAATGCTGAAGCACACAATGTTCATTTGACCTCCCCCCCCCCCACCACTTACTGAATAGGAAACCCTTATTTACTCTCCTTACCCATTTCCCCCTTCATTTTGCTGCTCCTCTTTCAACATGGGAATATACTGCCAAAGCTGCTGACGTTCCCTTAGCTGGGAGAAAGAATGTTTCA
This sequence comes from Sphenodon punctatus, assembly GCA_003113815.1. NCBI lineage: Eukaryota > Metazoa > Chordata > Lepidosauria > Sphenodontia > Sphenodontidae > Sphenodon > Sphenodon punctatus. Next base: position 741,535 of record QEPC01007516.1, read on the forward strand.
CTCTTGCTGACATGGGTGTTTTGAAAGGCTTTGTTTTGACAAGACGAGACATCTGATCGCCTGTTTAGAAGACCCAACTGGAATATGCTGTTGAAAGAGAATAGGTATTAGATGAGTCTAGGTTATTTGTCATCTCACTTTTTTCTGCTGGAATGCTACATTGTGAGTACATACTTACATGCCTTAGCATGAGGAATGATTCATTTTGAATTGTCAGTCCCAGAATTTGGTGTGCAATAGGGGGAACTTTTTCTCTCCCTCTGGTCCTTCGTAGTCTCTTATCTGGAAATTTCACAACTAGAATTTCCTGCCCCCTGACAGAAGGTCACATGATGGTGAGCAGCCATAGATGTCTCATTCATCATTATTTTTTCCTTTTGGAGCTCTATGTAGATTTTCCAGGAGGTGCCTCTCCTAGGATTCTTTGATGGAGGCGGGGTCAGATGCCCCTCATTTACCCCAAGCGCCGCTGTACTCCATCCATCATCTCCCTTCCCATATATATACCCATAGAAATGATTGTGCATTTCTGAGAAGAAAGTTGAATGGGGAGGGGTGTTTTAGTTTCTAGGCTTTGTTGTATTGTAAGATGGTAGGAAGGGGGAGTCGCAGGGGTGGTTTGCCTGTAGGGGATTAAAGCTTTTTGAATTTTGATAATTCTCTTTTAACTTTTAAACTGCCCTGAATCCTTCTGGAAAAGGGCGAGCGATAAATTTAAAATAAAAATCTGGAATATTTTGGGTGTTACAAATCAGGAGACGACTCATCCTCAAAGCACCTCACTAGAGAAAGCTTCATTAAGTGAATGGGACTTGTACTGGCAAAATGTTTTGTAGATTAGTGTTTAGTTCTTTTTCTCATGAGGTGGGAAGGTTTGGACTATTCTTTGTATGCAGAAACATCATGGATTGTAGAAAAATATACTCACAGGGAGTCATTTGGGATTTTTTTCACTTTTCAGAAACACTTCTATTCATCACATAAAATCTGTTATGAAAATACTCTTGAATAACTGAAATGCGGTTAAACTTGGCTGGGGAGGGGGACAAGTATTTGGGCATATATGTATTTTATCCTCAAATCAATAGTAAATCAAAGCAAATATTATTATCTCTGCAAATGGTTGAAATCCTGACCCTATTGAAGTCTGTGAGAGCTATGTCATTGACTACAGTACAATCAGGATTTCAGGACTGACTACAATGAGAGAGGGATAGCTCTACGTGATTGTCAGAAATGTCCACTATTTGATATTTTAACAGCATTTTAAAAGTCCCTCTGGGATTTCCTCATTCCCTAATTCCATTGGTGTATAGTGGTGAGCTTCCCACTTTTCACAGTAGGCAGTCATAGTTCCGGGGGGGGGCGGGGAAGGTAGGAGGACATTATTGGCATAAGAGTAGATGTAGAGGGCTTTTGCTGTTTGAATGTGGGGCTCGAGTTTGTTAATAATGGTGGAATATCTGAAAGAGGCCTTAGCTTGAATTTCCTTTTCTACTCAGCGACTCTCTTTCCTCTGCAAGTGCACACTGTTTATGTCTTACTATTCTGAAAATGTTTGCTGTATTGGCTAAAGAGATGTTAGAAAGTGGGAAGAGGCGGGAGCGGCTTTTGCCATGCTTCATATTCCCCATAAGGAATACTGCTGTTTGCATCAGAGGGGAAATTTCAGCTGTGCTATTGTTCGTCAACATTGCAAAATTGTTCATGATAGTTTTTCTTTGACCACTTTAGCATTTGTTGTTTACTGGAATACTGTCCAGATCAAGAGCTTATTTAAGATTATGGCTCTACTCCTCAGAGCACTGCACCAGGCCAGGCCCTATTTGATTCATATAAAGTTTGCACCAGTATAACAGTTTGAGGATAAGAACCTGTATTTGTCTTAATGTACCAGGTTGCTTGGAGAAAATCTCAGAAAGGATTTGGACTTAACATTAAATTTGCCAATCCGGTCTTGTGTTTGGATTAGATTATATTCATCTTCAGTGTATTTACGGGAATCTTTCTCTAATCACTTAGCTAGAATTCTGCATGTGAGTGTAGTTCCCCCGCAACACTCCCCCCCCTCTCCCCCCGATAAAGATCTTTTGACTTTAATCTGCTCTGGTGTTTTTGCAAGATACACTTGTAAGCAGGAACTAATAGTACTTCAGATATAATTCTGTCATCCTTTTAATAAATAAAACAGCCATAAGCACCATTCAAAATGGGGCATAGGTACTGTAATGAATGCTTTCTTCTGCATAAGTGAAGTTGCATTTATCATAGAGTGTTTTCATATGTGACTGCACCAAAGCACCACCACAGATTTACCCCCTCTGGAATGGGGCCACCACCATGACTAGGATCTGGCCAGGCCCCCAAACTTAACATGACGAGGGCTTGGCTGCCGGGGAGGGCAGGGAGCCAGGCGGACATCTGTCGGCCCTGCCCTACCCTCATGCTGCATCCAGTGGCCTCGTCTCCCTCCCTGATGGGCAGTCAAGCGTGCTAAAACCGGCCCCATCACGACTGAAAACACCCATTGTCACCATTCAAAGCAGCATGTTACAGCAGAATTGTGTTGCACATAAACAGTACAGAAATAGTGAATACTCTAGAGAGAGAAAATGTGTGTCCCAAATGTAAGAGAGAGAGACAAAGTAATTAGGGATGGAAGAACAGGTCGCAGTTCGGTCGTTCGGTTCGGTCACACAGTTCAGGTTCGGGCATTCGGTTCTGTGGCGTTCGGTTCGGTTTGGCCGTTCGGAGATCAGTTTCGGAATCGGTCTAGTTATCGCATGGTCCCGTGATCGCGTCGGAAGCCAGAAACCGGAAGTTCGAGTGCGTGCAGAGCTTGTGTGACAAGAGAGCATCTGTGGTGTGGCTGGCTGACTGTTTGGGGTTTGTTTCGTGTGTTTTGGCTGTGTTTGACTGTGTGTTGGTTTGACTGTGTTGGTTTGACTAGTTGGTGAGTTGATGGGTGACTGTTTGGCTGGGGTTAAAAAAAAAAAAATTTTAAATGAAGAAGACTGTTGTTCTGATTAAACTCCGGGGGGCCAAGATGGTGCTCCTGGAGCTGGTGGAGGAGGAAGAGGTTGCTGTTTCAGCAGCACCTTCGGTGGTGGAGGAGCAAGAGCCGGGCACAGGAGGTGCTGCCACTCCTGCCAGGTTTGTAAACTTTTTTTTACTTTGAGGACAAGAAGAATACTAACCTTTAGAGCGAGCTCACTGGCGTGCGGGTGGGTGGTGGGCAGTCAGGCACAAACAGTGGGCATCAGCGGGTGGCAGCGGATATCTGCCACAGAGAGAGAGGGTAATGTCGGGGGCTCTTCCAGCAGTCAGGCACGAGCACGAGGAACCCCACCCAAACATGTGCCAGCCATCCCTAGCAAGGGTCTCCACTATCCAGTTGCCATCCCTACCTAGCATTCCCCAAAAAGGGCAGGATTTGCACGTGCCATCCAGGGTCTTTCCAGTTGCCATCCCTAGTGCCCCAAGGAGGGCAGGATTTGCACGTCCCAGCGAGGGTCTTTCTAGTTGCCATCCCTAGTGCCTCAAAGAGGGCAGGATTTGCACGTGCCAGCCAGGGTCTCTCCATTGCCATCCCTAGCACCCAAAGAAGGGCAGGATTTGCACGTGCCAGCAAGGGGGTCTCCATTTGCCATCCCTAGCATCCTAAGGAGGGCAGGATTTGCACATGCCAGCAAGGGTCTTTCCAGTTGCCATCACTACTAGCACCTCAAGGAGGGCAGGATTTGCACGTGCCAGCCAGGGTCACCGTCTCCGGTTGCCAACCCTAGCACCCCAAGGAGGGATGACTAGAGGCATCATCATAAATGCATGATATTACTTAGGTGTTGTTAACTTGTTTATGTGTTCCTGTTTCAGAGAGGGTGAGGAGGATGAGGAGGAATCTATTGCCAGTGCCAGTTGCAGGAGGATACCAAGGCGGAGGTCGCCAGTGCCACCGCGTACAAGCCAGTCCGATGTCTGGTGGTTTTATGAGAAGGGTGATAAATACACCATCTGCAAGGTAAGACACGGGGGCTGGAACAACAGGGAATGGATTGTCCTATGACCTGTTAGGAACGGAAGTTCCCTGCAGAGAGAGATTGGCCACCCACCCACTTGTGGAGACAGAATGCAGGCAGGGCTTGACACAGACCATTGGTCTGATGCAGTATGGCACTTCTTATGTTCCTAACTTTTTATGTTCTTTAGATCTGCTTCAAAAGATTCAGGAGGCAGAGAGAGGGGACCACATCAGGGCTAATTGCCCATATTGAGAAGCTCCACGGCCAGAAGGTGACTAGGCTGCAGGACTCTGGCATGGCCATGGAGCTGGAGCATCAGCACCAGAAGAAGGGGGGAAGGCAACCTGAAAGACACGCCATCAAAGCCCTCCTTCCCCCCCCCTTCAGCTCCGATGTGGAGTCCCCTGGGCCCTGGGAGTCTGCAGCAGCAAGGGCCTTTCGGGCCGAGGTTGAGAGGCCCACCCGGGACCTTGTGGCTGGCCTACAGCAGTAAGCAGCCACCATGGAGAACTGACTGGTGGAATGGTTCCAGGCGGTCGAGGTACGCAAAAAGAAGGTGGAGGCATACTCGCAGTACGTTTCCAAGTATGTCTCCACTGAGATGGCCGACCTGGAACTCTTCCGCCAGTCGGTCTCCAAGTGGCAGGCAGCCGTGGCAGGGGCCGTTGAATATGCCATCCAACACGGCTACCAAATACAGGCAAGTGCGATGCCCCCTACCCCTAGCTCCCGTGCACCCCATCTGCCTTTCCTCCAAGTTCCGGCGGGCAGGCCCAAAGACTGAGTAGATAAGTTTCCTTTCTAGTTTAAAATGTTTGGGTTTTGTTTTATAATGTTGTTGATGTTCTTTTGTTGTTGTTTTTTTGTTAATAAAAGTTATATTTGTTGTTATTGTTACGAGCTTTGTTTGATCTGTTCAATCTTTTATCCCTCTGTGCTGAAGTTCTGGCTGGCAGCTGGCAGAATCTCATACAGCTTGTCGATCCCTGCCAGTAGCACCTGGCACCACATGTAGCGTAGTTAAGGTATTAATCCAAAGATGTGCCAGGCAGCAGCAGGGTCTCAACTTGCAGACAGCCCCCCAGGAGAGGCAGGGCTTGTGTCTGTGTGGGTGTGCCAGAACGAAAGAGAGACAGGCTCCTTGGCAGCGGACAACAGGCGGCAGGAGCTGGTGGTCAGAGGGGCTTTTTTTTTCAGCAGCTAGCTTCAGTGGGCATCCATGGGTGGGTGCAGAGGAGTAGGCTGGTGGGGGGCAGGGCAGGCTGGCATGTGGGTACAGGGCTTCTGGATACAGTGGAATGGAATGACATCCCCCAGTGACCAGAATGATGGTCCCAGAATCTCGTTGATGGTTCCTGGGATGGGTGAGCATGACTGATTCAGGTACAGTGGAATGACAGCCTAAAGCCTATGAGAGTTGAATGATGTCTCTAGAATTAGTGCATGGTTGGGCACACTTCATTCAATCATGCAATCGGTGGTAGCAGGTACAGAAACGCACACAGGCAGGCAGGCAGGCAGATATAATACGTTGTGTTATATTCCGTCTCATTCTGGTAGGTTTGCTGCTGGATTTGGGCACTAGGCAATGGGCATTGGGCACATGAGCACAGATGGGAGTTCTTCCTGGTTCTGGTAGGTGGCAGCTTGAGCTGGATGGATACACCTACCTCTCCCCCTCCACCCCCATCTCTCTCGTTCTAGCGGGGAACTTCTCTCTCTCCCTCCCAATATCTCTATATCTGGCCAAAAGTGGCCATATAGTGCAAGTGATAGCATGGGTGGGATCCTGTCTGTCTCAACTTCCAGCAGTGGGGAGACTTTCTCTCTTATCTCTCTCTCTCTTTTTCGCCATGAACAGCAGGTTGCGTAAAGAAAAGGTGGAATGATAGCGCCCCGTGAGCAGAATGACAGGGTACAAGAACCCTGAGGGTGGGTCCTGGCCTGGGTCTAGAGTGGCAGCTTCTAGATATTGGACACAGCCCTCCCTGCCAGTAATGTAGACCCCAGACCCCTGACGGCAGGTCCTGGGGCTGGGGTGGCTGTTTCATGATGCCGTGGAATGACGTCCCCATAACTCCGAGGGTGGGTCCTAGGGATACAGTGGCAGCTTCTGGATGCAGTGGTGCAGCCCTCCCTGCCGGTAGCATAGGCCCCAGACCCCCAACGGCGGGTCCTGGGGCTGGAGTGGCTGTTTCATGATGCCATGGAATTACGTCCCCATAACCCCAAGGGTGAGTCCTAGGGCTAGATGCAGTGGCACAGCAGAGGCAGCATTGGCAGTAGCAGCAGACATTGGATTGCCCAGAGGCAGCATTGGCAGCAGGAGCAGACATTGGATTGCCCAGGTACAGAACCTGGGGAACAGCAGAGATGGCATTGGCAGGATTTGCCTGTACACTGCACCCATGGAGCCGAGCCAGGATGGTAGGATTTGACAGGGAAGAGCTCCCATACATCAGCAGATGGGAACAACAGGATTGCGTGGGCACATTTGGATTTGCCAGAGCAGAGCACCCATGGACCAGCAGACAGCAGCAGCGGGATTACCAGGCAAGTGGGGCACACCACCCAGGGTTGACAGGGCAGGCAGACAGGCACCTTGGCATGAGAGGCAGGAAGGTGGGCTGAGGCAGGCTTTGATCTAGGCAGCAACCTTGGCGGGCATACAGGCAGCGTGGCATGAGAGGCAGGCAGGTGGGCTGGGGCAGGCTATGAGCTAGGCAACCTGGGCAGGCAGACAGACAGCGTGGCATGAGAGGCAGTAGGGAAGGCAGGCTTGGACCTTGGCAGGGCACTCAGATAGGCTGGTGAAGACTGTGCAGTGAGAGAGAGCGCGCCAGTCAGATTGGTGGACAGATATTGTCTAGCCAGAGGCCGGCTGGCAGGCTTACAGTTTTTCCCCAAAAATGCTGCCACCCTGAGTCTTGCAGTCAGTCAGATAAGCTGGCTGAGGCTGTCTAGTATGAGCGGGGGGGCAGGGCAGACCAGACGCCAGGCATTGGTAGGGAGGAACAACACCTCAGCAGAAGTAGCCCTAGCCCAGATAGAGGAGGAGGAGTCCCATCCCAAGACTGCCCCGGCATGGGATGGTGCATGCCACAATACATCAATCCTTGTCCAGGGGCAGCTCGGGGAATCCCAGCAGTGGAAGGTTCACCTTGGTGAACAACAACTGCTCCACCAACTTGGCCCCCAGTCTCAGGTGGTGCAGGGAGCAAATGTCCCCCACCATGGAGAACACCCGCTCGCTGGGGACACTGGTTGGTGGGCAGGACAGGATGCCCTTGACCACTTTTGACAGGGTCGGCCACATGTTGNGCCAGGCATTGGGAGGGAGGGACAGCACCTCAGTAGCAGTAGCCCTAGCCCAGATTGAGGAGGAACCCCGTCCCAAGACTGCCCCTGGCATGGGATGACGTGTGCCCCTGCACCATCACTCCTTATCCAGGGGCAGCTCAGGGAATCCCAGCAGCAGAAGGTTCACCTTCAAGAAGAGCAACTACTCCACCAACTTGGCCCCCAGTCTCAGGCGGTGCGGGGAACAAATGTCTCCCACCGTGGAGAACACCCACTCGCTGGGGACACTGGTTGGTGGGCAGGACAGGATACCCTTGACCACTTTCGACAGGGCCGGCCACATTTTGGCCTTGCCGGCCCAGTAGGCCAAGGGATTGCTGCTGGGATCGATACAGGGCTCCTCCTCAAGGTAAGTCTTCACGGCTGCTGAGACGCCATTGTACTCCCTCTCGTAGCTCTGCCTAGGCACCACCTCCACCACTGCCCTCAGCCATGCTTCCTGCCCTATTGTGCACGGCGCCATGCCCTGAGTGGCCTGCACATAGGCAGAGCTGCTTCTGCTGCTGCTGCCAATAGGGGTGCTGCTGCTGGTGCTAGGGCTGGGGGCAGGAATAGACCCAGCTGGCTGAGAGTGGTGGCTACTCCCACTCCCACCATCCCCAGGAGTGTCCTGCTGCTACGGCCGCGCACTCTCCAGAGCCCGCTCTGCCTGCCGGACCCTCTCCGCCAGTGCATCCTTCCGTAGAGGCCATAGAGTGCTGTCTGGCATGCCATGCTGCCCTTGACCCTGGGGTCCAGCATGGTTGCCAGGACATATTCCTCCTACTGCAGGAGCCCATCAAAACGTGCCCTCAGCCCTGCCTTCAGCTTCCGCGCCATGTCAAGTGCCTCATCAGTCAGCTCCCTGCCCTCAGGGCCACAATCCCGCCCCTCAAGAATCTCATCCAGACTCCTGTGGAGACTATGGACCAAAAGGGTCACCTGGCTGAGGGTGGCGGTGGAGCTGCTCATGGTCTCCGTCACGGCCAGGAATGGTCTCAGGACGAAGACCATGTGAGCCACGATCTCCCATTCTGCCCCATTAAACCCTTGAGGTGCCCCGCTGTCCATTACCAATTGAACCTGTTGCAAGGCAGCTTTCTGCTCGAGAAGCCGCTCAAGCATCAGGAAGGTAGAATTCCACCTGGTGGCCACATCCTGGACCAGCTGGTGCCCTGGGGGAGCCTTGCTCTGCCTGCTTCTCCTGGAGGAGCTTGCTGCCCTTCACACTCCGGTTGAAGAACCTTCCTCCCCCGCTCGATCAGGGAGCTACGGGTGCCTTCCCCAATTCCCTTCTCCCCAAAGCCCAGAGAGTCCCTGACCACCAGGTGAAGGGTGTGTGTTGGCGCAAGGGATACTGGTGAAGCCCCCATCATGGACTGCCTTGAGTATATTGGCCGCGTTGTCGGTGACCACACACCCCTTGGTGAAGGCCGCACTTGGCGTGACCCACTCCCTCACCATGGCGGCCAGGGCTGCCTCGATGTTCCTTGAGGTGTGAGGGCTGTCCATTACTTCTGCCTGAAGCAAGGCCCACCTATACCCTGCTTCAGGACCCCTCCTGCCACTGCCAAGCGCTGCCTCTGGGCCCTGCCACCAGTGTGCTGTCACTGCCAGGTAGGCATGCTATGCATGCCTACTTGATCACAGGTCTGTTGTAAAGTGTACTATGGCCCCCCCAGCCCCTGCCAGCTGCTCCCTCACCCGCTCCTTCAAAGCCCTGTACAGCTCTGGCACCGCATTCCAACTGAGGGTGGTGTGGGACAGCAGCTTAAAGTTGGGGGCCAGAAACCCAATCAGCCACTGGAAGCCCATGTCCTCTACAGTTGAGAAGGGCTGCCCATCCAGTGCAATCATTTCGGCTAACAGGCGCCTGGCTTTCGCTTGAAAGCCACACCGCCCTCCAGCTGCCGATGGCCTTGGCAGCTGCCCCCACTCCAGCTCCTCCATAGTGGGCTGACGCTACTGGCGAGGCTCCTGCTGCTGTTCTGCCCCTGTAGCAGGAATACTGCTCCTGCTGCTAGAGGCAGCAGTTGCTGCAGGACACTTGCCCGCTGAAGGAGCCACGTGACTGGCCGCTGCAGTCAGGAACCCGCTGGCATCCACTTCCCCTGCCTTCCCGCTTAGCAGTAGGGCATTGTGGCATGCCTTCCGGTGCCTCACCATTGCAGTTGTCCCAAGGTAGGCGAGCACCTGCCAACGCTTCACCACCTTATTGCACAGTGTGCACTGCACCTCCCTGGGATCATCTGCCCGCACCTGTTTAAAATGTGCCCAGTCTGAGGATTTTTTTTCCCCTCCTGCCTTCTGGCCCGCCCCGGGTGACGCACTTCTGCCAGCACTGCTGGGAGGGACAGAACTTGGTGGCGACGATGACACAGCTCTGGGAGGAGGGACAGCCATCGCCTCAGATCCAGACATCTCTTCTGCGGCACTAGTGTCAAGTTCTGCCTCACTGTCCTCAATTACTGTGATGTCCCACAAAGAGGAGTACTGAGACCCTGAGGCTTGACTGCCCGACATGCTGCTGGCACTCTCCCTGTGCCCCCCTCTATAGCTGCTAGTGCTGCTGCTGCTGCTACTCCTCTCCCTACTGCCATTGCCCAGGGATCGGGCCCTGCCTCTAGCAGCCAGGGTCGGATTCACCAGCTCTAGACTGCTGGGGATCGCCTCGACAATGGGGGACATTGGTGGCCCTGGAAGAACATCGGAAGCAGCACCTGCTACAGCACCAGCAGCAGCAGACAGCCACAGCCTCATGTCTTGCAGGCCTTCCAGTGTCCTGCGTGGCAGTGGAGGGCACTGCCAGGTGATGATGCTGACCTGCTGAAGCCTGTTGCTGCCCTAAAGCAGGCCTGCTGAGTTTGGGGCGTGGTGATGTGCTCAAGCTGCTGCTGCTGCTGCCACTCCACTGGCAGGGCCCCTACCCCTACCACCTCTCCCGTGTGCCACATTGTCTGTCTTATGGGCAGCAGACTGGCCTCGTCTTCCCTTCTCCATGTCTTCCAAGTCAAAGAATGCACAGCAGCACACAAAGATTTTATATATATATATATTAATTCAAAATTTTTCTCTAATATATCTACACTAACTCTAACTAACTATTCTAAAACCTATGTAACTAAATATTATATCTAAAGGCCTAGTCCTACAAACACACACTAAAATATCAAAACTGAACTAACACTATCTCTATCTCTATACTAAGCTAAGTCCTATCTATCTATAATAACTAACTATATCTAATATCTATCTATCTATACAATATTATGCAGGGATGGGGGGANCCTATACCCTGCTTCAGGACCCCTCCTGCCACTGCCAAGCGCTGCCTCTGGGCCCTGCCACCAGTGTGCTGTCACTGCCAGGTAGGCATGCTATGCATGCCTACTTGATCACAGGTCTGTTGTAAAGTGTACTATGGCCCCCCCAGCCCCTGCCAGCTGCTCCCTCACCCGCTCCTTCAAAGCCCTGTACAGCTCTGGCACCGCATTCCAACTGAGGGTGGTGTGGGACAGCAGCTTAAAGTTGGGGGCCAGAAACCCAATCAGCCACTGGAAGCCCATGTCCTCTACAGTTGAGAAGGGCTGCCCATCCAGTGCAATCATTTCGGCTAACAGGCGCCTGGCTTTCGCTTGAAAGCCACACCGCCCTCCAGCTGCCGATGGCCTTGGCAGCTGCCCCCACTCCAGCTCCTCCATAGTGGGCTGACGCTACTGGCGAGGCTCCTGCTGCTGTTCTGCCCCTGTAGCAGGAATACTGCTCCTGCTGCTAGAGGCAGCAGTTGCTGCAGGACACTTGCCCGCTGAAGGAGCCACGTGACTGGCCGCTGCAGTCAGGAACCCGCTGGCATCCACTTCCCCTGCCTTCCCGCTTAGCAGTAGGGCATTGTGGCATGCCTTCCGGTGCCTCACCATTGCAGTTGTCCCAAGGTAGGCGAGCACCTGCCAACGCTTCACCACCTTATTGCACAGTGTGCACTGCACCTCCCTGGGATCATCTGCCCGCACCTGTTTAAAATGTGCCCAGTCTGAGGATTTTTTTTCCCCTCCTGCCTTCTGGCCCGCCCCGGGTGACGCACTTCTGCCAGCACTGCTGGGAGGGACAGAACTTGGTGGCGACGATGACACAGCTCTGGGAGGAGGGACAGCCATCGCCTCAGATCCAGACATCTCTTCTGCGGCACTAGTGTCAAGTTCTGCCTCACTGTCCTCAATTACTGTGATGTCCCACAAAGAGGAGTACTGAGACCCTGAGGCTTGACTGCCCGACATGCTGCTGGCACTCTCCCTGTGCCCCCCTCTATAGCTGCTAGTGCTGCTGCTGCTGCTACTCCTCTCCCTACTGCCATTGCCCAGGGATCGGGCCCTGCCTCTAGCAGCCAGGGTCGGATTCACCAGCTCTAGACTGCTGGGGATCGCCTCGACAATGGGGGACATTGGTGGCCCTGGAAGAACATCGGAAGCAGCACCTGCTACAGCACCAGCAGCAGCAGACAGCCACAGCCTCATGTCTTGCAGGCCTTCCAGTGTCCTGCGTGGCAGTGGAGGGCACTGCCAGGTGATGATGCTGACCTGCTGAAGCCTGTTGCTGCCCTAAAGCAGGCCTGCTGAGTTTGGGGCGTGGTGATGTGCTCAAGCTGCTGCTGCTGCTGCCACTCCACTGGCAGGGCCCCTACCCCTACCACCTCTCCCGTGTGCCACATTGTCTGTCTTATGGGCAGCAGACTGGCCTCGTCTTCCCTTCTCCATGTCTTCCAAGTCAAAGAATGCACAGCAGCACACAAAGATTTTATATATATATATATTAATTCAAAATTTTTCTCTAATATATCTACACTAACTCTAACTAACTATTCTAAAACCTATGTAACTAAATATTATATCTAAAGGCCTAGTCCTACAAACACACACTAAAATATCAAAACTGAACTAACACTATCTCTATCTCTATACTAAGCTAAGTCCTATCTATCTATAATAACTAACTATATCTAATATCTATCTATCTATACAATATTATGCAGGGATGGGGGGAACACAAAGAACACAGAGAGGGGTACAAAACTGAAATGAAACCTAAATCAATCTAATAATCCTACTCTAAATAAATCCAAAAAGAGGGGAAGGGAATCAGGGATAGAATATATAGAGGGAGAGGGAAAGGATTCAATGGAGGGGGGAGGAAGAACACAGGGAGGGGTAAAAAAATAAAAATAGCACCTAAATCTATCTAATATCTAAATAAATGATAAAATGGAGGTAAATGGGTTGGATGAGTGAAATAGGAGGAGGATGGCAATGGAGTGAGGAGAAAAAAATGCTGGGAGAGGGAGCCTTCTGAAAACGCCTGCTGTCAGGAACAGTGACTAGCTCAGAAGGTGTTGGGAAGGGCAATGACTTTTGTTACTTGCTGTGCCCGCCTCACTGCAAGCCCCATTGGCTCCGTGCAGCCTAGCTCATGGCCAATCGCAGCCTGCCAAGCCAGTGGTCTGAGGAGAAAAAAAGATGGTGATTGGGCAGGCTGGCTGCTACTCCAAGCCTCTCCACTCCTGGTGCCTGGAAATCTGCTCCTCAGCTGACACACACACCCTTCCCTGGGTCAGGCAGTGGTCAACTGGTCACTCACTGATCACTTTTCTCCTGCCCGAACCATCTGAACGCGATCCGAACCGACCAAACTGTTTGGTTGTTTCTAGGGCTGTAGCGGAATATCGCAGCGGTAGCTATTTCCAGCGGAAACAGTGTTTCCGCAATTAGTGGAACGGCATGGCAGAGGCTTTCATTCCGCGGTTTCATTCCGCGGTTCCGCGGTTCTGCTTATTTAATTCCGCAACTTAGTGGAATCATGGAAACATGACATTTTCGCTATTTCCGCAATTCCACAAGCGCCACAAAATAGCGGAATAGCGGATTTCCGCAATTTTTCCACGATTTGCAGAATTCCGGCAGAATTAGCGGAATATCCGCAGAAAAGTCGCGGTGTTGCGCGAGCAATTCCGAAATGGTGGAACGGAATCGCGGTGCAGTAAAAGCTGCTGCCGCATCAGCCCTAGTTGTATCAGAGTTCGGTATCAGGGTCGGTTCGGGTTCAGTCGTCCCAATGGACCGAGTTCAGGGCCGAACTTCCGAACCGCGTTCGCACATCCCTAAAAGTAATTCAGATGAAACCTTCCTCATGCACTGTGGGGTTTTTATATACTGGTCGCCCTTCATGGGGACCAGGAAGGAATTTTTGCTGCCAGGACCTGATTGGCATAGGGGCCTGTCGGTTTCAAGCCTTCTTCATAGTGCATGATGGTTACAATTGGAGACACAGGGAGAGGTTGGATGTGCCTAGTGTATTTCTTTGTCACACTCGCAGGGGTCCAGGGTATTAATTAATAGGTTTAGTAGAGTTAGCTGTTTGTTAAGTCATCTCCTTACGAGATGGGGCCACAGGCGAAGCTTGAGCAGGGGCGGCCAGCTTCCAACCCAGACCCAGGAGGGAGGGGTGAGCCAAGCCCGGACAACAGGGGCGATCCCCGTGGCGGCCGCCACCTCCCTCCTACTTCGGTCATGAGAGGTCCAGTACCTCCCGACCAGCTGGGCGGATGGAGTGAGAGTGACCTAGCATCAGTTAGAAGTTAGGCGGTACCGAGGCGTTACAGTTATTTCTTACATAGTAGTTAAAAATATAGTTTAAGCTGGATGCAGGAGGGAGGATTCCCCCTCCCTGACTTTAATGATGGTCAGTTAAAGAGTGCGACCTTTAAATCCCAATACGTGTCCTTGTCTTCTTCTGGGGGGTGCTGGGGTAAATTGATGATATGCAACAAAAAAAGGGGGCAAGAATGAAGGAGATAGCAGCTAGGAAGTGAGAAGCAAAAGGGTCCAGGGGCATGTGGAGATGTTTATTGAGGAGAGGAGACGGTGATTTTGTCAAGTGAGGTTGGAGAATAGAGAACTTAGAGAAGCAGGAGTAGGGGAAGGGGGGAAAGAATGGAGGGGACATTAAAAGTGTGTAGTGAGGGGGCATTAAGAGTGTGTAGGTCACTGCAGGTGTTGTGCATCTTGTTTTTAAGGAGGGAGGCAAGATTTTCTGCCGAGAGTGAGGAGGAAGGTGTGGGAGGTTTGAGAAGGGAAGTGAAAGTCAAGAAGAGATGGCAGAGAGATTTGGAAGTGAGACTCAACCAGGCTGGAAAAATAGTATTACTGAGCAAAAGGGAGGACAGACTTGAAAAAGAAGAGAGTAAACTTGCAGTGTAGATAGTCAGCAAATTTATGAGACTTCTAACACAAGAGTTCAGTAGCACCAGGAGCAGGAGCCAGAGGTAATGGGTCCTTGAAGTGAGCTAGGGCTGGGGGTTGATAGAATGGGTGGTGCAGTGAGAGAAAGGAGCAATAAGTCAAGTGTAGAGGAAAGGGAGATACTGAAGGCAGAGGGAAAAGGAGAAAAGTCCTAAAAGGCAACAGAGGTCATGGAAAGAGTGAGAAGTGGGGCAAAAGAGAAGGGAAGGCTTCCAAGAAGAGATAAAAAACAGAACAGTTTTTGGAGATTAGGCCAAGGGAGTAGCCATCATGGGTAGGGGAGTGAGTCCAGAAGTGGAGGTTGAAAGAAGAGGTTAGAGAGAAATGTGGGAGAAAGCAGGATCAGTGGGACCGTTCCTGTCGCTTTGCCCTCCGTAAGATTGCACGGATTCGCCCCTTTCTCTCTGTCCCCTCAGCCAAAACCCTTGTTCACACCATGGTCATCTCTCGCCTTGACTACTGCAACCTCCTCCTCGCTGGCCTACCCCGCTCTCATCTATCCCCCCTTATTTCCATCCAAAACTCCGCTGCTAGGATCATGCACTCGGCCCGTCAGTTCGACCACATGCAGCCTCTCCTCTCCTCACTTCACTGGCTCCCCCTTCCCGAATGCATCCTTCACAAACTCCTGTTATTTATTTACAAAACCCTTCATAACCTGGCTCCCCCTTACCTCTCAGCCGTTATCGCCTTACACACTCCTGCACACACTCTCCGCTCCTCCTGTCCCCTCCCTTGCTCTCCCTCGTCTCCCCTGCTCACCTAACCGCCTTCGTCCCTTCTCCCTTGCTGCCCCCCATGCCTGGAACTCCCTCCCTGCCCACATACGCCTCGCCCCCTCCCTCCGCACCTTCAAATCCCTACTCAAAACCCACCTCTTCCTCGACGTCTTTCCCGACGCCTGTTAGAACTTCCCGCTCAATACTTACTGTCTGCCCCCCCATTGACTCCTGCCTAACTGCAACCAAGTCAAGCACGTGCACCTGAGACTTCGCATTCGCTTCAATGTTTTTATCCCTTGTCTCTCCCTATGTCCCCTATCCCTGTCTTCTCCCTCTGTGTCTATTAGATTGTAAGCCATAGGCAGGGACCGCGTCTATCTCACTGTTCTGTAAAGCGCCAGGTACACAGCTGGCACTATACAAATGCTTATAATAATGATTGTAAATTAAATCTATATAAACACAGTATGTGTGTGTGCTTACAAATAGACAGGCAAAGTTAGAAGGAGGAGAAAGAGTGTGATAGCTAGCTTTTCTAATAGAAACGTAAACTTTTTTGAGCAAGCCGCTCACTTGGGATGCAGTCTTCCATGCACTCAAGTTAATGGCAAAACTCCATGGCTTTAATGGTGAACGACTGTTCCAGCTGGTGAGCAAATCAAATGATACTGTGTCTGCAAAACCTGGATCTGGAATTAATATGGACTGAATATTGGGGCCCAAACAAACTCTTGTTGAAGTCAGGAGCAATACTTCTATTTCAGTGGGAAATGGCTTGGTCCCTAAAGGTCATAAAGAAAGAGTAATGCTAAACCTTAGTCACTAAGGCGTAGTGTTAGAAGTTGTGAGAAGCAGCTTGTTCTACAAGAGTTAGGTTTGGACTTGTTTAACGTCATTAATCATGTGGAGGGTGACTAAACAGCCTACAAATTAAATATATAGATGATACATTGTACAAAGATCCTAGTTTCGAGGGAAGATTCAGCTCACGCAAACCAAAATTGAATTATTATTTTTTAAGCAGTAAATATTTCCTTTAGCCTTTACGTTTCACATAAAAACCATTTGTTCTGTGATTTAATTGTGAGAGGGTCACGGTAAGAGTGGAGAAGACTGGTAGGTAACCTTGTACTATTGCAAATTGCACAGCGTAAAATAAATTTACAAAAAAGCATTCTGTGACTGGTATTTCAGTGCATCATCTTCAAATGCCATTTATATATCTTTTCTCTTGACGTTTGTATGTCTAATTTAAATTTACAAGTAAGAATCAGTAAAAATAAAAAGTTTAATCCATTACTGAATTTCTTTGCCACGTATAACCTCAAAATACTTCTGTCACATTCATGCTGTTTCTTATCAGTTTTACTCTTAAGACAATACACAGTCCTAGCACCTAGAATCAAAGAGGTAAGAAGCAAAGTAAAAACATGTCAGATGTGTACTGTAAGCCTTTATTGTAGCTTACAAAGATGCTGAACCAAATGTCTACTTAGTGTTTTTCTAACTTTTTGTTATGTTGGAAGCCTTGGTTTTAAGCAGAACTGTCAGAAGTACAGCCAACAGCAGTAATTTAATCCAGCCTGTCAGCAGATTAGAAAATTGGTCTCTCTGTCTTTCCGTTGTGCTCAGGGCTAGCTCTAACAATTTTACCACCTCAGGCAAGCTGGGAAAATGTACCTCTTTCACAGTCCACAGATACACACTGTGCAGTTCATTCATAGTTTTCTTTTCCTCTTCTTTTTTCTGTTCTGTACATTTATTATATTGTGATGTTCTTTTCATTTTCATCCACTCTGGCTCTCTAAACCTCTTTATTTCCTACGGTTACCTGACTAGCTTGGACCTTTCAGCAGGACCAGCCTTAGAATTTGTGGGGCCCAGGGCAAAAATAAAATGTGGGGCCCTCATGGCCTCTCCCTCTATAGTCCCACCCCTTTAACAATTGGCAGTCTGGTGTTTCCTTTCAGAAACAAAGAAGTGTCATAAGCCTTCACACACATGCTTGTGCACAGACAGACATTCCCACACATATATAAGCTCTCTCTCTCCTTTTCTCTCTCTCTCACACACACACACACACCTGGAAGTAAGGATTTAGGGATCAATGATTTACTGAAAGTGAGGGGAAGGGGAACAGGACCCAACCAGAAGCAGCCACTCTGGTGGTTGAGAGCCACAGGTAGGGAAAGAACCCCGCAAAAATAGCCCATCCTAGGTCCTCAGAAGCATGGACCTGAGCTTACCAGGACTGGCCTCCCTGCAAGGTCCCCTTGAGGGGCCCAGGCCATGGACCCTGCTGGCCCTGCTTAAGGACTGTCCTGACTTTCAGCATAGATATGGCTTCTTTTTTTTTGAGAAATTACTTTCTCCTGACCCAAAATAACAGGGGTTAGTTAACCTCTACAGTATGTTTCACATCCTATTTCCTGAAACTTTAGTGGTGAGAATGGAGTGAGAATTGACTGGGGTCGCAGGACATAGCAAAATGGGTATATAATAATTCATTAGCCAAGTGTAAAAGACCACTTGCCAGGGTGGGACATGCAGTGGGAGATGGACCCAGGGCTGTAAAAATACACTCGCTAGCTGAAAAGGTTCTACTTGCCAGAGGCAAACAGGCAAATGGATTTTTACACCTCCGATAAGTCTGTAATTTTTACTTGAGAATTCTTTGCTGTTTTAGTTTTGGTTGTTTGCTTTTGTGCTTCTACAGATTGTAGATCTGAATCAAAACTTACAAAGTAGGGTACCTAAAGTTTCTGAGTAGAGAGTATAAAGTTGGCCTCTGAAATCTCCCTAACATACATTTTGTCCATAATTCAGAAGTGTTAAGGACCCACAAACCGCATTGCAGTAAATGAGAGTTGCAAACACCCAATTTAGTTGGAAAAAACAAGCCATTTCTATTTCTATACCAGACTATTAATTTAGTAGCCTAACCTTCAGTGCAAACATTTGAAATGTGGTTTTAAGTATTGTAATGTTAAGATGAGCACTAGCTAAATAGGTTGAAAAAATAAATAGTGATTGTCAATCTGTCCTGTAATGAGGCTTGAAAGCCATATCTGGAGTATTTCAGCCAGGTTTGAAGGTGGTAGGATTAGTATTATTGTTATTGTTTTGTTGTTGTTGTTATATATATAGCACCAGCAGTGTACCTGGCACTGTACAATCAATAGTTATAGACGGGTCCCTACCCCAAGGGGCTTACAATCTAAGAGAGACAAGGGAGAGGTGAACATCAAGAGAGACAAGGATACATTCATGAGTTTGAGAAGTTGCAGGTACAGGTGGTTAACTGAGGTCACATTCTCACCTGACATTCCGCACTTGTTTGGCTCTGGGAAAGAATCTGGAAGTCAAAACATGCGCGGGGTTTGTCGGGTGCAAATGCACCACCGCACAGCTTTGCTGACGATCATCTGGGAGATTACAGAGAGGGGAAATCCAGTCTGCACTCTCCCAGATGATCACCAGCAAAGCCACACAGGAGCACGTTTGCACCCAACAAACACCGGCACATGTTTGGCTTCCAGATTCTTTCCCAGAGCCAAAATAAGTGCAGAACGTCAGGTGAGAATGTGAACTCAGTTACAGGGAAGAGATTCTAAGTGAGGAGGGGAAGAGGAAACAATGTCACTCATGATGAGCTGGGAAAAGCCTGATGGAAGAGGTAGGTTTTCAGGAGGGATTTGAATGTTGGGAGGGAGGGAGCAGAATGAGTATACAGGAGGGAGTTCCAGGCGTGGGGGGCAGCAAGAGAGAAGGGGTGAAGATGTTTAGGGAAGCAAGGGAGTCACAAGCAGGTGAGGGTGGGGGCAGAGGAGGAGCAAAGCTCCCAGTCAGGAATGTGGTGGGATACAAGAGTGAAGAGATATGGGGGAGCAAGACCATGAAGAGCCTTGAAGGTGAAGACCAGAAACTTGTGTCAAATGTGTTCGCTTAGAGGGAGTCAGTGTAGGGCAGAGAGGAGGGGCTGAAGGTGGTCAAAGTGACGGGCAACGTGGATGACTTTGGCAGCAGAGCACTGAACGGAGATGAGGGGGTGAGATCAGAGCAGGGGAGACCAGTAAGGAGGAAGTTACTGTAGTCAAGGTGAGAGATGAGTACAGCATGGACTAGGGTTTTTGCAGTGGAAATAATAAGGCAGGGCCAGATTTTAGCAATATTATACAGAACAAAGTGACAGGATTAAGCAACAGCCTGGATCTGAGGTGTAAAGGAGAGAGAGGCGTCAAAGGTCAATCCCAGGCTATGCACCTGAGGGACAGGCTGGATGATGACACCCTCAACGGAAATTGAGAGGGAATTAGGAGGGGAACGTTTTTGGGGGGAAGATGAGGAGTTTGGTCTTGAACATATAAAGCTTGAGTTGGCAGCGAGACATCCAAGCAGAGATATCAGAGAAACAGTCAGCGATATGAGACTGGATGGAGGAGGAGAGCACAGGAATGGAGAGCGAGAGTTGCGTGTCATCAGCATACAGGTGATTACTGAAAGCCATGAGATTCAATGAATTTACCCAGAGAAAGAGTGTAAAGGGAGTAGAGAAGAGGGCCCAGGACCGAGCCTTGGGGAACTCCCACAGAGAGGTGAAGTGATGTAGAGGAGGTACCAGCAAGAGAAACATTTGAGAGATATGAAGAGAACCAGTTGAGGACAGAGTCCCAGAAACAAGGAAGTGTAGCAAATTCAGGAGGAGGTCATGGTTGCCAGTGTCAAATGCGGCAGAGAGATCGAGGTTGACAAGAATGGAGTAGAGGCCCTTAGACTTAGCTAAGAGGATGTTATAGGTGATTTTAGCAAAGGAGTCCCGTCAAGTGGAGAGGGTGGAAGCCCAATTGAAGGGGGCCAAGGGAGGAATTTGAAGAAAGGAAATCAAGACAGCGCATGTTCATCCAACCTCTCAGTACGAGTACTGAGCATTCGTCCAAGAACTGGCTGAACCCCCAGAGCCAGTTCTTTGATACTCGGAAATACTCATGAATAAAAATTTTACCTTTTGTTTCAGCCCTACTTGGAAGCGAAGGGTAGGAGCAAAATGTTGGAAGGGTCAGAGGGGTCAAGAGTGGCCTTGTTAAGGATAAGGGAGACAGTGGCATGTTTGAAGGCCAATGGAAATGACCCAGTAGAGAGGGGGAGATTGATGATGTGCACTAGAGAGGGTGCAGCAGTGCGGGCAATCACTGTTAGGAGGTGAGAGGGGATGGGGTCAAGGGGGCAGGCAGAGGGGTTGGATGAAGAGAGGAGGGAGGTGACCTCATCAAGGGAAGCTAGAAAGAAGCAAGATAGGAGGGGGAATAATAGGTAAGGAAATTGGGCAGGAAGACGATTGAGAGGCAATAGCAAGGCGGAGTTTATTAATCTTGTCATTGAAGAAGGAGATAAAATCCTGTACAGAGAGAGAGAAAGAGCAAGTGGGGCAGGGACAGGGAGGCTTCAGAAGGGAATATTGAAAAGAGACTGTGACGGTTGCAGGAGTAAGATTTGATTAATGTGGAGTAATAACAGTCTTTGGCCAGGGAAAAGACATCTTTCTACTAAATGCAGAAATGCTTTCTACTAAAGAGCAAACTTAAAGCAGAGGAAGTCAGCAAACTTATGAGCCTTCCGCCAGAGGTGCTTAGCAGCTTGAGAGCAGGATTGGAGGTGGCAGATGGTAGGGGTGAGCCAAGGATGGGGGTTTATGCGACAGGTAGGATGGCATGAGACTGGAGCAAGGGAGACAAGGGTGGAGGAAAGGAATGAGTTGAAGGCGGAGACAGCAGAGTCTGGGAAGGTAGAAGAGACAGATGAGAGAAATCTTCATAACTTCAAAATGGGAAACAGGCTGAATGTGAATTATTTAAATTACAGACAAATTTTTAAAATGTTAAAATTTTATTAATAACGAATGGATAAAAAGGGTAAAAAGAGTGGTTTGAGTGATTTTTATGAGTAACTCACAACTGCCAGGAGTGACAAGAGAAATTATTTTTCACTATATGTTTCAGGAGTGAATATGTGGCACAACAGAACAAATGATGCCCCACATTGTTCCTCATTTTTGAGTGTCACTATTCCTCATTTCAGAGTACTTAGGTTGAGAGGTCTGGTCACATACTTTATCAAAGTTTTGCCAATACTGTGTCATCTTGCCTGCGCCGCTGAAGGTGGCGGCGCAGGCAAGGCAAAGGGGCACGTTGGCAGTGAGCAGGTCAGTGGAGCGGGTGCCAACTTCCCTTCCCCCCATGGATGGAGCTGTGGACTGGTCTGTGGAGGGGGGTGCTTTACACTGGCCAGAATCAGATCATGGGACATTTCTGCCTCCCCACCCCATCCTCATGGGGGCGGGGTTTAAGGAGGGCTATTTCCGCCCCGTTTCCCATATCATCAGGGGCAGCCGGAAGCTGTGCTGGAGGAGCATGCTGGGGGCATGGATCAAAGGGGCATGATCAAAGGGGCCGTGCCGTTCGACTGGGCCAGGAGGTTGGGGCACAGGGGTTTGGGGGATATTATAATAATGGGTGCTTCTTACTGGTAAAGGTGAGGAGGATGCCTCCCCCCGGTGAGAGAGGGGTGGAGAGAGACAATATTCCCCTGGTGGCAGCAGGGGAGGGAAGATTGTCTGTAGGGAGTCAATTACCTGGTGTGAGTAGGGATTGGCTCGAATGGTAATGCCAGTAAGAAAGTGCTCAGGGTAATTACAGAAATGTTAGAATATTATGTGGAATTTATGGGGAGGGTAAGAGATTGTTAATGGATTATTGGGTTTGTATATTGTATTTATTGAATGTATTATTGTATTGTACTGGATTCCCCTGTGTGGGATAGAGATCCAGGTATTGTTTTGATTTATTGTTGTGAGCCACTTTGGTTGGGAAAGTGCGGAATATAAATGAAAGTTGAAGTGAAATGAAATCTTTTTTTTTTAGATATTTACCTGTCTAGGCATCCCACTCCCATCCCCAATAAGTTACGTTCTTCCTTTATTGACACCTTTTCTGACCGTTGTGTGCTTTTCTATTCCGTATGGTTTCCCTGAGAGTCAATTTGACATTTCTGCATCTGCTGTCACCTACCCAACCCTGCTGCTAGCAAAGAGAATCCTTATACTTTTCAGACATTTTGTTGCTTAAAGGACCCGTGCAAGTGGAGTGTAGGATGTGCCTCCTCCAAGCATGCAAAAGAAAGCAAGCAAATATCCCATTGCTTGGTGGCTAGCTAGAAGTGGCACTTGCTGTTCAGAGGTGATGATACATGCAATCAGGATCAACTCATGCCGGGCCACCGATCGGACACACCGTGAGTAGGTAGTGCATAACAGTAATGTAGACGCTACGCACCAGGAAATTGATGGCACCTAAAAACACAGCAGCAAACACTCTCTTGTGAGTCATTATGGTCGCATTTGTTAACATCCAACCTTATCCATGCTCACTGTGTTTTCCACACAGTAAAAATAGGTCCCTGACTTTAACTCACCAACCTGTGGTTGCTCATGATATCCTTTTATGTCATTATGGCAGCCAGTAAGCAAATGCAAAGTATTAAGAGGGAGGAGGATTGTGTAAGAGAGAGAGAGCATGCATTGGAATCAGCAAGGTTACAGTGCACTAAGGCTTTGCCATGGGGACACTGCTGCGCCATTTGCCGGTTCCACCACCCAGGTCGCTTTCAGACTACCGGTACCATGGGAGGCAGGAAAATGTGCACATTGCAGTCGCGGCTCTGTTATTGTGGGGATTAAAACCTGTAAGAATGCACTAATCCCCTTTTATCACGCAAGAACACACGTCCTTGTAAGAGCTACATTTTGCAACGTGATAAAAGGGGTTTAGTGCATTCTCACAGGAGCTAAGCCCTGCAATAACAGAGCTGCGTTTGCATTGCACACATTTTCCTGCCATCCCCACCCCCCAGTAGTGATTCACCATAAATCTTGAAATTTGAAGAGACAACTGATTTACATGAAAGTAAATATAATGCTTAATATAAAATTAATTTTTAGATATTTACCCATCTAGACATCTGTAATTGTGTTGTTGTCCGTCCCCCCATCCCCGATCCCCAACAAGTTTCCTTTATTGACACCTTTTCTGATGGTTGTATACTCTTCTGTTCCATATAGATTTCCTGGGAGTCAATCACTGTGTATTTGGGTTTTTACATAGTCTCTAGGCTAGACCCAAGTCCTAATACATTCTTTTAGTCATCATCATGCACAAGGTTAAAGCAACAGCTCTGGGATGCTGATTCTATGTCTGGTTATAGACTAATTGTGAGACAGAGCCTGACCTTCCTGTTTTTTTTTTGTTCAGAGGCTGCAGAGAAATTTGTGGTTTTGTTTCACAGAAGCAGAACAGCCAAAATTTTGATACACTGCATAAAAGCAAATAAATCCCACCTCCTAAGTAATTACTTGTTATCCTCCCAGTGTAACTAAGATAAGCTTAATTAGTAATTATTTTTTCTTACCAGCTACAGTATTAGGTGTAAAATGGAATATGTTGCTTAGAGTTTGTGCAGTACAAAAGAATTCATTATCCTACTACTAAAACCAGACACTTCTATTTATGTTTTTGTTTCTGGTGATGATCATATTTCCAACAGAGTCTTAGTTAGTAGTAAGATTAAATGGCAACAGTGCACAATTTTTTTTACAGCTCAGGGAAGATGTATTTTTAGGGCTGCACCGAATAGGCCTTCTGGGTACTGGGACCGAGGTCCGAGTACCCAGTCCAGGTACTTGGCCAGACTTCGAAACTTTGTCCAAGTACCCTGAATTCAGAACTCAAAACTTCAGACCCCGGGAAACTTCGGAACTCTGAAACTTGGAATTGTAAAAAACAGAAATACTTGGCGCCAAGTGTACCCACTTTAAAATCATTATACCAAACAAGCAGTGCCCAGAAAAGCAGGCTAGCAAGAGTGGGGCAATCGCTCAAGAAGACAAACCCACAAACATGCAACTGCAGGCAGAAAATGCAACCCAGTAGTAGTGTGCCCACAGTATGCCCCACCATCAGCAGTACACCCACTTTAAAATCATTATGCATTTGCCAACCAAGCAGTGCCCAGAAAAGCAGACTAAGACTAGCAAGAGTTGGGCAACCTCTCAAGAAGAGAAACCCACCACAAAAGTGCAACTGCGGGCAGAAATCCCACCAGAAAAACAGCAGTAGTGTACCTACAGCATGCCCCACCATCAGCAGTTGCACCCACTTTAAAATTGTTATGCCAACCAAGCCCTCTAGGGTGCTTCAATGCAAGCAGCAGTAGGCAGCACCCAGACCTTAAGTATATTTGGCACTCATGGCAACCCCCGGCATTGCCCTTAGTATATGGACAGCCCAGGCCAGGGGAAGTGGAACTACGCAGATCCCTCTAGCTGCCATGGTGCCAAGCAGTGCAAGCAGCAGGCATCAGTGGCACGTGACTTAAAAAGGCATGGCATTGGTGTGGCACTGGTAACTTGGACAGCCCAGGCCAGGGGGAATGGAGCAAGACAGCAAAATCCCTGGCCTCCATGGTGCCTGCCAAGCAGCAGGCAGCAGCAGTGTGGCACCCACTTAGTTTTTAAAAAAAAAATAAAAAAATAATCATGGCATGGCACTGGAAACAACTAACTCCCATCCCCCAGCATTGCCCCTTTGGACAGGACGGGCTAGGCTAGGGCAGGCACCCTCTCCCCCACCCACCCTCCAGCCAATTACTTACAGATCAGCAGTGTAGTGAACACAGCCAAATTCACCAAAGAAAATTGAAAATGGTTGTGCAACCACTTTTATTTTCTCCCTGCCAACCAATCAAAACTTGCCATCTGGCTTATCCATCACCCAACTGTCCCTTCCCATACCCCCCTGCTACCAAATATGGCACCAAGTTTCATTTCCTAGAGGCTATGGGGTCCACCTTTGTGGATCATTCCACGCATGCAATGGTACCAGCACTTGATGAGGGCTTCTGAAGTTTTTTGGGGACCAGACATGGTATTTGGAACCAAGGACCGGAATCCCCGAACGTCCAAGTTTCAGCACTAATTATTTTCTCAACATTCTTCAATTGTTGAAAATTATTATCTATCTTAACCAGTCAAACAAGAAATTCTGATGGAGGGAGAAGTTATTTAATATGGTACTGGAAGGAGGTCTGCAATTAGGTACTTCTGGGAATTCTTACAACAATCGTTCGAAGGAAAAATCCAATGGATGTGACACTTCTTGCACAATTGTTTTCAGCATTCTAACTTGTATTTGTACTCTTGAAATAAGCATACGATTCAGAAGTATGATTTTCAGCACAAATTTTTAATTCTTCCTAGTGGTAAAAATTGTAAGACCATTAGGAAAAAAAGAAAGGGGGGGGGGCAGGGCGATTGTTGTAAGTAGTTTTCACCATCCTTATTTTTTATTTATTTAGATTTTTTACCCTGCCAGTCCTGCTATATATTACACAATAAAACCCATAATAAAACTAACACCCCCCCCACACACACAGAGATGTCTGCCCCTGTCCATTAAATGCCTGGCTGAATAAATAAGTCTTACACTGCCTCCAGAAGACGCTCAACTAGAGCTTCGGCGAACCTCCAAAGGATGGGAGTCCCAAAGCTGTGGAGCAGCCATCGAGAACTCTTCTCTGCGTGCCTGAGACGTATGGACCGGGGACAATGATGGAACTTGCAAGAGTGTGCTCTCGGCTGATTTTAGATGCCACGGAGGGCCATAAGGAGGAAGGCAGTTCTTTAGCTGTGAAGGGCCCAGGTCGTTTATTTAATTTATTTATTTATTTATTTTAAGAATTTTATACCCCGCCCCTCCTGCCACAGGCAGCCTGGGGTGGCTAACAACATTAATATAAATATAAATATATAATATCACAAAACAAATTAAATCATACAATAATAATAACAATAATAAAAAAGGAACAAAACCCCACCCCAACCCTCACCACTCTCCCCACTCCCTTTAGAGCTTTATAAGTCAAAAACAGCACCTTGAATTATGCCTGGAATGCTATTGGGAGCCAATACAGACTCTGAAGCACTGGTGTTGTGTGTCAAAATATTAAATATAATTATAAGACTAAACACCCAAGACTAAATATGTCAACATCCTAATGGTGTCAGGTAAACTAAAAATGCCAGTGCTGAGCATGGTGGAAGATGCCAATCATATATGTAACCATACCAGCCTAATACCAGAGAGCCTGAAGTTGCAGAGTTTGAGGCAAAGATGTACCAATATTCCTAGGAAACATTTTTAGAATGTGATGTGGGTTGTATAACTAATCTGAATATGATCTGTTTTTCTTTCAGATTTACCACTGGATTACAGATTTACCAGATTTTCCTCAAACAGCTCAATAAGTGCAGGTTACTATCCAAAACCTCCAAGAGCACTAATATCACATGGTGAGCCAGCAACTACCAAATAGGTCATCTGTTCAGAATAAAAATGCAGGATGTCTGTATAGTCGTTCACTGAGTTGTTATGTCTGCTGCTAATTGGCAAAAATGCAATGTAATGCTTTGTGAAAGCAAAGAATGGATTAAAAACCAGATCCACAAAAAGGCTTGTTTTTTATTTGCATCTATAATACTACTGGAAAAGATGGGTCATGAGCAAGATATCACTTTGCTGTGCCAACTGTCAGAATTTGTTGTTAGTCTTTCAGTTCATTATATAAACACTTTTAGAAATTAAGATAAATTCACTCGTTTTATAGACTCTTATCTATTGGCTTCTTCCTGCAGGGTGACAGGCACCAAAGCCTGATTTGACTACTTAAATATGTGCCTGAAGTTAAGCATACAACTGTACTATTGATCTTGAGTGCTACTCATGTGCTGTGAAGTTAAGCATGTGTTTAAGTAGTTACTAGTTACCAGCACTATGCCGGCTCAAACACTATATTCACTTGTTTAAAGCTGCAACAACCATTACTCCTGACTAAAGGGAGAGGAGATTCAGAAAGTAATGGAAGCAGGACTAAGACACACAGTTTGTGTCAGTTACTACTCACAATTAAAAAGTATACATTTCAAAGTATGTATGTACAGATGCACAAAGAGATGGTTAAGGGCAAGGTAGAAATTTAAATAATTGAATAAGGTAGGTGATAAATGATGTAGTGCAGACAATCCCTCTCCGCTGTCCTGTTGGGGACAAGATCCAAGAACGCGGGTCATGGAGCCACATAGCATTCACAGACTGGGCTATTCTTGAAGAACCATGTCAATGAAGTCTGGCTGCACAGTGGCCTTCTTCAGGCCAGAAACACTTGGGTGCATACCAGAACTGGAACAGATGCATGAAGCTGTGGGAAACATATGGAGTGCACAAAACACATCGGAGCATCAGATTTTTTGTTTATTTCTTATGGGGAAAATTGCTTCACACATTCACAAAGCACTATTCTTTTGACTAGGGATGGGCGAACGCAGTTCGGAAGTTCAGAGTTCGGCCCGAACTCAGCTTGTTCGGATGACCGAACACGAACGCAAACATACCGAACAGCGAAATAGCCGAACAGTTTGGTCAGTTCGGATTGCGTTCGGGTGGCAAAAAAAGGTTCACTGGAAGGTCAAACATGACAGGGAGGTGTCAGTCACTGAGGAGCAGACTTCCAGGCACCAGGGGTGGAGAGGCTTGCAAGAAACGAAACT
>QEPC01007516.1:780652-795484 GCA_003113815.1 Sphenodon punctatus
TACAAAACTGAAATGAAACTTAAAGCAATCTAAAAATCCTACTCAACGCCTGCTGTTCAGGAACAGTGACTAGCTCAGAAGGTGTTGGGAAGGGGGGAGGCAGATAATTAGTTTAGTTTCTTGCAAGCCTCTCCACCCCTGGTGCCTGGAAGTCTGCTCCTCAGTGACTGACTACACCGCCCTGTCATGTTTGACCTTCCAGTGAACCTTTTTTTGCCACCCGAACTCACCCAAATGCGATCCGAACTGACCGAACTATTCGGCTATTTCGCCGTTCGGTGTTCGGTTTGTTCACGTTCGGGTTCGTATTTGAGTTCGGTTGTCCAAACAGGCCAAGTTCAGGCCGAACTCCGAACTTCTGAACTGCGTTCGCCCATCCCTAGTGAGATGCTAGTAGGAGGGTTCTCTCTGTCTCCAAGTGGCAGGGTTTTACTCAGCAGCAAGGAGTTCCCAATGTTAACTAATGTTCTGTCCATCAGATGTTAACACTGATAACTCCTAGTTGCTGGATTTTTGGAGGCTCCGCCTACAGTGGACAAGCCCCACCCTAGAGCTCTGCCAGCCATAAGGTTCCGCCGGCAACCCGGCCGGCCTTACTGCCCCACCAACCTCAAAACCCACCAGCCGCCACTGGCTGGAGCTGCTGGGCAATAGTGATCATAATATAATCAAAATTGACAAACTCACAGAAGGGAAAATGTCAAAAAAAAACACTGCGGTAATATATAACTTTAGAAAGGGGAACTATGTAAAAAGGAGGAAACTAGTTAGAGAGAAGCTTAAAGCAGTAGTTACAAGAATTAAATGTCTACAGGCGGTGTGGAGACTATTTAAAAACACCCTCTTGAAAACTCAGATTAAATGTATTTCACAAATTAATTTAGGTAGGAAGAGGACCAAACGTCTACCTGTGTATCTAAATGGTGAGGTGAAGGAGGCTATTGGAGCCAAAAGGGTATCCTTTAAAAAATGGAGAGTCCCAATGAAGTAAATAGGGAAGGGCAGAAGTGTTGCCAAAGTAGATGTAAAAAGTTAATAAGGCAGGCGGCCAAAAAGGAATTTGAGGAGCAACTTGCTAAAGATGCTAAAATTAATAATAAAAACTTTTTCAAGTACATCAGAAGCAAGAAGCTTGCTAGAGAGTCAGTAGGGCTATTAGATGACATGGGGCTGAAAGAGGTGCTTAGGGAGGAAAAGGACATTGCAGAGAAGCTGAATGAGTACTTTGCTTTGGTCTTCACTGCAGAGGATGGTGGGGAGATACCCATGCCAGAACCTTACTTTGTAACTGATGAATTGGAAGAGCTGTCACAAATCAACGTGACTCTGGAGGAGGTCCTAGAGCAAACTGACAAACTAAATACTAACAAATCACCAGGACTGGATGGTATTCACCCCCGAGTTCTGAAGGAACTCAAATATGAAATTGCAGACCTACTGTCAATAATTTGTAACCTATCGCTAAAATCTGCCACTGTACCGGAGGACTGGATGGTGGCAAATCTAACCCCAATATTTAAAAAGGGATCCAGAGGTGATCCTGGAAACTACAGACCAGTAAGCTTGATGTCTGTGCCAGGCAAAATGGTGGAAACAATCATTAAGAACAGAATTGCTGGGCATGTTGATAAACATGGCTTAATGGGGAAGAGTCCACATGGATTTAGCAAAGGTAAGTCATGCCTCACTAATCTGTTGCAATTCTTTGAGGGTGTAACTAAGCATGTTGACAAGGGAGACCCGGTAGATAAAGTGTACCTGGATTTCTAGAAAGCATTTGATAAGGTCCCACATAAAAGACTCTTGAGAAAATTAAAAAGCCATGGAGGTAGTGTCTTACCATGAATCGGTAACTGGTTAAAAGATAGGAAACAAAGAGTAGGACTGAACTATTACCAGAGGTGCAAGATATTCCCCCAAAAGACACACACACACACATGTTGAACAAGACCACATGGACATGGGGCAGGCGGGCATCAGAAAACCGGAGCAGGGTCAAAGCCAAGCCACCATGTAACCTAAAGGGAAAGAGCTTCCTCATGCAAAAGCCAATGTGCCCTTGGAAAGAAGTTATTGAGAGGAGGAAGCCCAAGTAGATATGGAGCAATTAAGAAGGGCCTCCTCCCTGATGTTAAGAAACACCTGGTGAAACTAACCCAGGCTAACAACTCCGAGGCCATGGAAAGATTAGTCTCCTTCACTCACACCCACAACCTCCCTTCCTAGATAGCTACCCCCTCTGTGTATCAGATTGTGTGTCTTTTATGCAAACTGGTGTCCACATCAGCCTATGCAGACCCTCCTCGTTGCTTTTTCTTGGGTTATAAGATCCACTCAAATGGCCCATCCCTCCCCTCCTTGTTTACCAGCTACCTCTGTTTACCTTTTCCTCGTGTGTCAAAAGCATCTTATGCATCTCCCAATAGCCCTTTTTGTGATGGAAGAAGAAGTTTTGGTTCTTCCCCTCATCAGCCCATTGTACACCCCATACGGCACAGCTTAGTCTCTCAAATCCTTTGCCCAGTACCCTATAACTGCTCCTGGTTTGCCCCTCCACCTCTGAGAAATCTTGGAACACAGATACGTGCAGCTCGCCCTGCACGTGTCTGTACTAAGGGGTCTCCCAGACTTCGGTCTGCCCCTCTCTTTTTCTTCCACCCCCCCTGAACTGCACTGGATCCTGGGCTGCTGATCCCCTGTGCAATCAGCTAGGACAGGTAAACTACAGGTCCAGACTCACTCTCTCTCCCTTGCTGTGCCGTCACCAGGAACCCCTCCCCCCCCCTTCATTTCACTTTCACTTTCCCCGCAGCCGCTTATATTTTTGTATCCTGCGGGGCTGTGTTTCAGCATTAGCTTGTGTATGTGTATGGGTACCTTATTTTTGCCTTTGTACTTCTGTTTTTATACAACAATAAACCTGTTTCAGTTTTATTGAACCTTTCTCTCTCTCCCCCCTTACAATTTGGGGAGGGTAACATAAACTGACTGTAGCACGTGTCGTTCCTCAGATTGATCCCTGGGACACGTGGGGACCTCTAATTTGACTAATTTGGCTAATTCCCCTAAATTAAAGAAATGAGTGGATATTGGGGTACTGATCCCTCCCCCCCCCAATAATCACATGTGGACTGAGGTCTCCCATTAACAGAATGGTCAGTTTTCACAATGCAGAGATGTAAAAAGTGGTGTGCCCTAGGGATCTGTATTGGGACCGGTGCTGTTTAATGTATTCATTAATGATCTGAATAAGGGTGTTAAGAGTAAGGTGATCAATTTTGCAGATGACACTAAGTTATTCAAGGTAGTTAAAACACGAGCAGACTGTGAGGAACTGCAACAGTATATTATGAGACGGGTGCCTGGGCATCTAAATGGCAGATGAGATTTAATGTGGACAAGTGCAAAGTGATGCACATAGGGAAAAATAACCCAAACTATGAGTACACAATGCTGGGTACTAAGTTAGGAGTTACCACTCAGGAAAAGGATCTTGAGGGGGTGGGGGGGGGGAAGAGTGATTGTGGACAATACACTGAAATCCTCAGCCCAATGTGCAGAAGCAGTCAAAAAAAGGGAGCAGAATGTTAGGAGTTATTCGCAAAGGGATATGGAATAAAACTGAAGATGTCATAATGCCTCTATACAAGTCAATGGTGTGACCGCACCTGGAATATTGTGTGCAGTTCTGGTCACCCCATCTTAAAAAAGACATAGCAGAACAAAAAAAGGTACATTAAAGGGCAACAAGAATGATAAAGGGTATGGAACGGCTTCCGTACAAAAAGAGGCTTGACAAGCTGGGTCTCTTCAGCTTAGAGAAGAGAAGATAGAGTGGACATGATAGAGTGGACATGATAGAGGTTTATAAAATCTTGAGTGGTGTGGAATGAGTAGATAGGGAATGGTTATTTACCCTCTCAAATAGTACTAGAACTAGAGGATACCATGAAACTAGCTTCTGGCAGATTTAAAACAAATAAAAAGTATTTTTTTCACTCAACGCATAAGTAACTTATGGAATTTGTTGCCAGAGGACGTTGTCACGGCCAGTAGCATAGCTGGGTTTAAAAAAGGACTGGATATGTTCTTAGAGAATAGCTCCATTAATGGCTATTAACCAAGTAGCTTACAGGATGAAATTCTTACTGATGGGAGCTGGGGGTGAAGAACAGGGAATGGATTACCCATTGTGACTGTTGGTTCTTAGCCCATACAATCGAGATTGGCCACTGTTGGAGGACAGGATGCTGGGCTTGATGGATTATTGGTCTGACTCAGTATGGCACTTCTTATGTTCTTATATGTTGGTAGAGTTTGTGTAAAAGCACTTTCCCAAAATAGTCAGCCGCTTCTCAGTTCTCCATGAGTAGTTTGGTAGTAGGACTAAAATTACTGTGCTGTTACTCCTGGTGGATCATATACCCCTCCTTGTCATGCAAATACCCAGGGTAAATTAGAATTCCATTTTAACATCCATTAGCATTGAGAGCTGAATGGAAAATGGGCGCTGCTCACAACACGATTTAACCCTCCCCTTGCCAGTTGCCATTCAGATAAGACAAACATTGGGGTAGTTGAATATATGTGCAAGAGTGGCCTTAACCATCACAAAATGTTTAACTAATATGGGGAAATGGTGGATTTTGCCAGCAGTGTCTCATGAGTGTAATATTGTCAGCTAGGAGCTTTCAAGTCCTTTCTTTACTATAGAGCAGCTACGGCACTGGGAGGAGCAGCACACACTTTGCTTTGCTGCTGTGCCAATGTGCCACACCTCACAGCCCAGAGCAGGGACCTGTAGCTAGACTGGAATGTGCCTTAGTGCAGAAGATGGAATTGGTCCTCCCTCCACACACCTGCAGCTCCTCCATGCTGCACTCAGAAGCATGTCTCCACCACCACCCCGCTAGTAGACCCAGTGTAGCTGTATCACCTGTCCCTATTTTAACTACATGCTTGACCTAGAGAGCTTATGCTGTTAAATGCGGATATTGATTCAGTCCTTAAACTCTACTTCAACTTCCAGTTGTAGTGGTGTGTGTCATGTAGACATCTATCCTTCAAGCATTGGATCAAGGCCACCATCTACTAATCCATGCTGGGTAGGGATGTGCAAACAGAGCGGAGTTCGGATGTTTAGTCCGAAAACTTAGTTCAGGTTCGTGGGTTCAGTCCCACAGAGTTCAGACCCCTCCTCTCCGAATGTTCAGAAAATTCAGCCATGGCAGAGGCTTGGGGCGCTTCATGGTGCCCGTGGGGGCATGGCAGGCTGTGGCGTAACAGAGCCCACTGGGGTTTCCACTCTTAAACCCTAGCCTCCCCCCATCCCGTTACCCACCTATTTTCTGGTACTTTTCTGCTGCCACCACCCAGAGATTACTTAGGCCGTGAGTCTCACGCCTCTGGGAGAATGAGTCCTTTACCTTTTACTTAGTTGGACAGGCCCTTAAGCCAGGATAAAACAGTTCCCAATTACTCCTGCTGGAGCGTACAGAGGCACTTATGCTAAACACACACACACACACCTTTTAGATCAGAAAAAGGACTATTACCTTACTGACATTTTAAACCAAGCATCACAGGTTACAAACATGGGAGGTATTTTGAATCCTTGAGCAAAAGCAACTGATCAGAACACAGTTAGGCTCAAGGGCCCTTTTTGTAGCATCTAGCCTGAACTGTTCCCTCAGATGTAACATTCAATTACTCACAGCTTTAGGTACACCTTTGCCTTGCAGCAAAGGGGTTCCGTCCTTAGGTTCAGTTTAGTCCAAACAGGTCAGGAGCCATTCCTTCAGCTCCATAGAGTTCCAATCAAGTCCATAGCAAAGTGTAAGTATAGGAGAGCAAACAGAAGTAAAGTGGAAGACTACCCTACTGAGGTGTGGCTTTGGTCATCTTAAAAGCCCCCTACCCCTCTTTCGTGATTGGTCCTTGGGGGGGTTACCTGGCTGTACCTACTCCAATCAGAGAAAGATCCTCCCAGCCATGCTGGCTGTAGGTCCCTTCCCCCGGTATTGCAAAATCGTGCCATGCGGCCAGTTGCAAAACCAGGCCTAGTCAACCTGGAAACCAGAGTGTCAGTGAAGGTCACATGGAAAGGCAGGGCTACTCCTAGCAGCTTCTGCCACACAGGCCATCGGAAACACAGCAGCAGCAGCAACCAGGAAGGCTTGGGGCTTGGCACCCCGGGTTGCCTGGGCAGGCAGGCCCCAGAACCCTGATGGTGGGTCCTGGAGCTGGAGTGGCTGGCTGTTTCTTGATGCAGTGGAATGATGGCTCCCTGTGAGCGGAATGAAGGCCCCAGAACCCTGATGGTGGGTCCTGGGACAGGAGTGGCAGCTTCTGGATGATGTGGAAGGACAGCCCTCCCTGCCTCAAATGTAGGCCCCAGAACCCTGCTGGTGGGACCTGGAGCTGGAGTTGCTGCTTCTTGATGCCGGGTATAACACTTAAATCTATCCAGTCTAATCTAAATAAATAAAACTATGGAGGTACATGTGTGGAAATGGGTGAATAGGAGGAGGACGGCAATGGATTGGGAGGAACACAAAGTGCTGGGAGAGGGAGAGTTCTGAAAACGCCTGCTGACAGGATCAGTGGCTAGCTCAGAAGGAATTGGAAGGGGGGAGGGCAATTACTTTTGTTACCTGCTGTGCATGCCTTACCACAAGCCCCATTGGCTCTGTGCAGCCTAGCCCGTGGCCAATCGCAGACTGCCAAGCCAGTGGTCTGAGGAAAAGAGGGATGGTGATTGGGCAGGCTGACTGTTAGTCCAAGCCTCAGTCTCCACGCCGCCTCAGCTGACCCCCTCCCTCCCTGGGCCTGCCAGCCAGTTTTTTTCCCGCCTGAACGCACCCAAACTCATCCGAATGCGCCAGAACGGTTCGGGGGATTTGGCATTCAGTTTGGGCATCTGGTTCGGGCATTCAAACTGGCTGAGTTCGGGCTGAACTCCGAACGTCCAAACCGCGTTCGCACATCCCTAATGCTGGGTTTGATCGGGGCCCTTCAAAGTGAAAAACTCTGTATTCCCATTACTGATCCTTTAAGTCATTCAGTTACTACTAGTAATAAATTGCAGTTCTGTGTAGAACATCAGAAGGCAGATGTGAGACCTCAGTGAACCAAAGGAAAAATTCGTATAAACATGGAGGTTTGTATTTCATGTGCCTGTTTTGCAGGAAACAAATCTTGCTTTTATTTTCATTTAGCATAAACATCATGAATAGGAATCATTATTAAAAACAGAATATAGATGTGCAGCCAAAAATAAGATACAAGTCCAGGAAGTTAGACAGACTTTGGTATTGTCATTGCATAAAGCTTGCCAATGTACAGTTTAATTGCTTCTTTACAGCACAGGGCGAGTATTCCTCTGCACACAGCTCAAGGTATTGAAGCAGGCAGGACTCTCGCCACGCCTCCTCATGTTTTCCTCAAATGTATGGCAAAGGCCTGAGGGAACTCTCTTCAGGATATAGTGGGTACCCATGGCATTTCTTTGACAAGCACTGCAAGACCACAGAGGTTTTTAAGTTGACCAGATGTTATAGTTCACATTAAAGGCAAACATCTGAAGCTGTCTGTGCTAGAACGAAACTATTTTCAACAGAACCATGCTGAAGATCCTTCTTCCTCACTTACTGCTCACCCTAGCCGAGTCCAAACATAGTTCTGTAACACAACTGTAACACGCTTTATAGAATTTGTTGGGTGGATGAAAGCCATGCTAGCCACTTCTAAACCATTTTATGGTTTAAGTTGTTTGTCCAAATTAAAGGGTGGAACACACAAAGTGGCAGCAGCACCCGTTCAATATAGCTTTAAAACTTACCATCTGAGCAGACCAGGTTCTCCCTTTCAACACTAGTACTGACTCAGTGTAAAGCAGGAAATTAATTAATACTGGCCTTCTCCATCTTACAAGTTAAAGCACAAAATAAACAATCATGAAATACTCTGCCAGCAATGGACAGCGCAGGAAAAGGTGGGTATGGCCCTCACAAAATTATAAATCAATTAATTGTTTAAAAGTATTCATAAAAAGTTTAAAAGTTCTTCAGGAATATTTTAATCAAATAGAAAATCTCCTTTAGTGGGTGATTATTAAATACAAGTGCTTCATGCACCAGTGTCTCAAGTGTGTATGTTTACATGTGGGGCAGTGGCAAAGCTGAGGTCTTCAGTGTAATGGGTAATCAGTTTTAGCCTGGGGTAAACTGTTTGGGTGATGTATTTTAAAATGCAGCGCACAGAGGTATAGTAGTGGCACAATGTCTGTAAACTATGTATGCTACCTCAAAATACCCATGTATATATACATTCTGCTCCTGTCTTGCCGCCAGACTCTGTTACTGTGGCATACCCTTAACAAGCACATAGAGCCTGAATGCAATACTGATCTTCAAATCTTGAAAAATAGGTCATCTTAAGTATAAAGGGGACAGCAAGCTAAGTTAATGAAAAAATATTATAGGGGGAAATTCCATGTAATGTTGAACTAAATATTCAGCGGCATCATGTCATGAAGCAGGAAGAGGATACTTCCTCTTTATATGACATTTGGGAGACCACACCAGAAAGACAGCAGCAAAACTCTGGGACAGCAGCTGGAGCAGCTACAGTGTAGTTGGGCAGAGATTTGAGGAAGGTAAGCTGTGTTCCCTTTCTATACGCCTCCCTAGATGGGACTTCTTTTTCATACCCTATCCTCCATCCTTATGCTGTCTAGGCAGCCACATTGGGCAAAAGACCTTGCCACCATGCTGGTGTAGGCCTTCTGGGATCCCAAGCACTGAAGCACCATGGGAAGAGAGGCAAGCAGGGGAGGCATCTGGTGTGATGTTACGAATGCCCTGCTTATTTCCATTGATGAAACAGAGGAACTAATGGCTAGGAAGTACCTGGAGAATCTCTTGAGCCATCAGTGGGGAACTGCTGTGAAAACTGGAGGCAGCAAAGTAAAAGGACATGGGTTGAAAATAACTGCCCACTGAAGATCTGTAGCTATTAAAAATAAATAAATGGCACCTACAACATAGAGGAAAAACAGGAGTAGAAGTATAGGTTTCTATCATTACACTATCCCTATTCCCTAATCCTTTGTCATGTTTTTTATAGTGTAAAGTTTTGGGGATGAGAATTGTCTATTTGATTTTGGAAAGGGCACTGCCATCATCCAATCAATTATTACAAAAATTATATAGTTGGTTCACACAGTTGTTTCCTCATGTATGACTGTCCTCCAAATATTTGCATGAAACACTAGCATTTTATAAAGGAGCCATTCAACTTAATCATATTGGATGTACATAAATTCTACTACTACTGTGACACACTTAATTGAGTTTTGATAACAGAGGTAGGGGGTAGAGATGAGAGAGGGTAGGGGGGGTTGTTTACAAAATAAAAATGGCAATGCAGCATCTCCATTTTCAGAGGGGAAAAATGACAGCTAAATATAACTGTTAGTTCTATTTAGTGACATTCACACAATTATGATCTTTGAGATATGCAATCCCTAGTGAGGACACAGCATTAGTAATCTGAAGATGTCATAGAATTCAAGTACTGCCAGTGTGAAAAGCCACACCCTGAGCATATCCCTGTTTAGTAGAAAACATTGTTCCCTTAGGACATCCGGAAAGCACAGTTATAAAATACAATGTAATACTTGAAAGAAAGAAAAAATGTTTGTGTCTCAAACAAGGGGCAGGCCTAAGCAACTGAATTATCTTACTGAAATAAGAAGCAATGGGTAAATTAAATCTAAATGGTGCCCAGATCCATAGAGAACAATAAAAACAGCAGACATTGGGTGTTAAACATGACAGGGCCTGGTTCCGCTCACTCTGACCCACCTGGGCCAGTGCCAAACCAGCACACCTACTCCAGGCCCGCCGGATATGGGCCCAGTTCAGACCCTGGTGGGGTAGGTGGCTGTGTCAGAAATGTGGGCCCACAAGGAAGCAGACCCACAATCTGGACCAAGAAGCTGCCAAGGCAGGCCAGAGCAGGCCAAGCCAGGCAGGCACATCTGTTTTTGCGTCAGCCTAGTGTGGAGGGTTGCTATGGCAACCAGCCATGGCTACCTGTTATTGGAAGCTATGGCTGCCCGTCATGGGGGGAGGGTGGAGTGCTGATCACAGCATGGGGGGGTGGAACTGGTTGGACATGTGTTGCTTCTGGCCCCCCTCCTCCGTGGGGTCAAGTCACAGGAACATACCTTCTGTTCCCCAGCCAGAGGTGACCCTGCTATACATTTGTTTACACCCAGTAATTGTGCTACTAATTCACATTTATTGTGAAATGTGCATCTGCTATCACTCAAAGTTAATATATCCAACCTCCAAGAAGGGCCATATTTAGGGTGACCAGATATGCAAATTTTAGAGGACACGTATGAGAAACACAGGTTTCAGGGCATCATTGGCGCCAATACAGCCCTGCAACCTGTATTTCTCATAAGTGTCTTCTAAAATTTGCATATCTGATCACCCTAACCATATTGGACACTGGATGAAAAGGAAGGTCCTACGGTCAAGACCATGGGGACCCTGAGGAACTGAGACATTTCAGGTTTTGAGATTCACAACAGCACACTATATGATATACCAGGACATTGCTCTATAGAGTGTACACTATTTAGTGTCTTGAAGTGAACAGCTAGGAAGAGGGCATGATGCTATATAACATCTACTTCTTGACTATCAATCCCATTGTTAATAGAATACTCTATCAGAGGAGCGCCATGTCTCTTTGCCCTCACTCACTAGCTATTCACTTTATAGTTACTCAGCTTGCTGATGTGGCAATTTCTCCTTTACACTGCAACCTGCTGGGATTTTTCTCCCTCTTACTGACTGCTGGGATTGGGGTACCCTAAAAGGGACAGAAGGAACAGAGAGAAATGTAAACTAATGAAGTGGCTGTATTTACATAAGAAGAGCCGTCACTTAACTGGCTTCCCTTCCACTTACCAATAAAAACAATAGAGCAGATCCTTCTGTGATGTGGAGTGGCCTTCTGTGTGGTGTGATGATTTTGTGTTGTACAGCTAATGTAGTCTGGCCCTAACGAAGGCTTAAGCAATCCTGGGAGGATCACGTCCCTATAGTGCCGATTCTGGTGTGGAGTAAATCTAATGTAAGGGTTTGGATGCCATTGGATGACCCACAATACAGCTGAGGATTAGCTCAGCTCATTAGTAAGTTAGAACAGTAGCACTGCACAACACTGAGGAATGAACCTTCTAGTGACCACCATCCATGGTTTAGAATTTGCAGGGTCTAGGGTGAAGATTAAATGTGGGAGCCCTGGCAGCTCCTCTCCTGTGGCCCTGTTCTTCAGGTGCACCGTCCATGGTGCCCTACAGGTGGTTGTATTTGGGGGCCCCTATGAGGGAATGAGGCCCCAGCACTCTGCCCTAGTGAAAATATGCCTGAAATGGCCCCATCTGAGCATGCTCAGATCTTTACAAGATGGCACTCACGGTGTACTGATGCTGCTAGACCTTGGAAAAGTCTGGGCATGCTCAGAAGGGGCCATTTGGTCCTTCTGAGCATTCCCAATTGTTTTTTGTTTTTTTAAGCTTGCCCAGCCCAGGAGGAAGCCAAGCATTGTTGGACTCCCTCCGGAGCGTGAGTACTCTACCACTGAGCCCTCGCTAGGCCCCCACCTTCTTAAGTACCCCACCCTTAAGCCCCCACCTCCCTTCCCTGGCCCCCACTGGCCTATTCTCTACCTGGGGGGAGGGGGGGGGGGGGGAGTAGGGGTCTAGTGCCTGCACTTGGCCAATGTTTTCTAAGGACTGAAGTTTCGGTGCCCTATCCTTGGAATTTTGGAAACTCAAGGCGAATACATTGGTTCTCAATGTTTTCGGAGGAAAACTGAGGACCGAGTTGCAGCACTAGTGCGGACTGATGTTTTGTGTTGTACAGCTAATGTATTCTGGCCCTAAGGCCCAATAGGGCTGATTCTATTGTGGAGAAAATTAGGTTACATACATTTGGGAGATACTAGGAAGACAATACAAAGTGAGAGAAAGGGTGTTTCCAAATATCATGAAACGGTTCCCCCAAATCCATAGTTGCCAGGTTAAAACCATTCAGACATCACAAAATATCCTGTGGTGTTCCCCTGTTTCCCCCAGTTATGTGATGTCTGATACTGCACAGAGAAATAAAGGATGTGGTTTTGAGTAGCATGACACCCCGGAAACACAGGGAAATAATATTTTTGTCAGGCAAAT
This sequence comes from Sphenodon punctatus, assembly GCA_003113815.1. Lineage (NCBI taxonomy): Eukaryota > Metazoa > Chordata > Lepidosauria > Sphenodontia > Sphenodontidae > Sphenodon > Sphenodon punctatus. Next base: position 792,909 of record QEPC01007516.1, read on the forward strand.
ATTTTTAGTCACGAAGAAAGAATGGAGAGAAATAAAAAAAAAACCCACACAAGCAGAATTGGTTCTAAGGCAAATTCTTCTTTTAAAATAAACAAAACACAAACCCACACTAACTACTTTTGCCTACACAGTCAGCAATTTGTGGAAGGAGGAACTTCACTTTGGTCCATGTCCCAGTGTATGACTTTCAGTATGTTTTCCGTACTGCATAGAAGCTAGCATGTAGTAGAAAAAGCACAGTGAATACAGATTTAAGGACTACATAATATTGATGTCACGCAATAGTGAACAAAATGCAGAGCTCTGTGAGAATCAAAAAGGGGCACCAGCAATTGCTCCTGTAGGTTGCAAAGATGCTAGGAAATAAAACTTGCAGATCGAGGGTTCCAGTCTGATTTAGGGAAGGGGATATTATCTGTATGTGTGATTTCTTTCACTTTTAAAATTTGTTATTTTAAAAGTAAGAATCCACACAGGAGAGAAACCCTGTACATGCCAGGAATGCAAGGAAAGCTTCAGGAGAACTTGGAGGACTCAATACACACTAGAGAATCCACACAGGAGAGAAAGTGTGCCTGTGCAGGCAGGGAGGTGTTCTCGGTGACTGTCCCATGATTATGGAATTCCCTCCCCCTGGAGGGTCCACCTAAGCCCAAGCTTGCTCATTTTCTGTAAACAATGCAAGACCTTTTTATTTGGTCAGGCATTTGGCAGGCAGGGATAGGCAGGCAGTCTCCCCAATTTGGGGGGGGGGTAGGAGAGGAGTGGGTGAGGCATTAATGGAATTTTATTTTTTTACTGATTTTAATATCTTTGTATTACTGTTTTTATTACTGTAAGCCATCCTGAGCCTCTGCACGAAGGGCAGCATTTAAATTTGACTAAATAAATAAATATTCCATAGCTGGGAAATGCTACAGGGTGATCTCAGGCCTCAGTACACACCAAGGAATCCGCCATGCAGAAGAAAGACCCTATAAATGCCTAAATGTGGGCAAGTCTTAGTGTGAAGCTTAGTCTTAGTATGCATGAAAGAACGTGAACAGTCCCCCCATTTCCATCACTTCCTCAGCTGCAGTTGGGAGAGAGAATGAATGGCATAACATCACTTAAGAGGAGGCATGGGGCAGAATACTTAGGAACTAGTATAGAAGACAAAGTATAGCTACTGAGCCACACTGATGGGACTGCATTTCTAATCTCTCACCACAGACCAGCCCCTCCCATCCCTGCTCTCCTTTATACCTCTTTTCCTTATGGACACAGACTACCCCCTCGCTTCCCCCTCTCTTTACATAGGCTCTTGCAAAGTGAACCCTAAGGGTTTAAAGCCAGGAGTGACTTGCTTGTAAAGGCAGGGCTGACTGGCAACTCTACAACATGCTGAATAAAAGGCCCTGGGTGCATAAAGGGGGCAAGTCCCAACTCCTCAACGGAAGCAGAACTCCAAACAGAGGTGGATTATTTCAGTTAAGGTACAAGTCAAGAAGAAATATTGGTATCTGGAAACTACAGGCAATTAGAGGCCAAAATCCTGGGATGTACTAAAATGAATGACATAGAATGCCCATTAGGAACAATGGAAGGAACACAAATGCCAAGAATGGAGACATGTGAATAACAATACGCTGTAATGGGCGTAAATTAGTACAGCAAAACAATGGAGCTGTATCTCTGGATAGGGAATGTTAGCAAGGATGTAGGGATGGGCGAACACGGTTCGGAAGTTCGGAGTTCGACCCGAACTAGGCCTGTTCCGATGACCGAATCCGAACACGAACTGACTGAACCGAACTCAATTCAGTACCCCGAAATGACCTAACAGTTTGGATCGCGTTTGGGTGGCTAAAACGACAAAAACATGGTGTCGCTGGAAGGCCAAACGTGGCAGGGAGGTGGAGTCAGCTGGGGAGCAGACTTCCAGGCACCAGGGGTGGAGAGGCTTGGAGTAGCAGCCAGCCTGCCCAATCACCATCCCTTTTCGCCTCAGACCACTGGCTTCGCAGTTTGCAATTGGCCACGGGCTAGGCTGCATGGAGCCAATGGGGCTTGCGGTGAGGCGGGCGCAGCAAGAAACAAAAAACTGATTGCCTCCCCCCTTCCCAACACCTTCCGAGCTAGTCACTGTTCCTGAACAGCAGGTGTTTCAGAAGGTTCCCTCTCCCAGCAGTTTTGGTTCCTTCCTATTCCTAATACATTGCCATCCTCCTCCTATTTCATCCATCCAACCCATCTACCTCCATATTATCATTTATTTAGCTTAGCTTAGATAGATTTAGGTGTTATTTTTTGTTTTTATCCCTCCCTGTGTTCAATCTTCCTCCCTCCCTCCCTCCACCCTCCATTGAATCCTTTCCCTCTCCCATATATTCCATCCCTGATTCCCTTCCCCTGTTTTTTTATTCATTTAGAGTAGTAGTTGTAGTTATTTATTGTTTGACCATAGGTTGTAACAAATATAAATAGAGAGTAAGAACCAATAAAAAGCAATACATAACAAAATGCTGTATAATGCTTACAAAAAATAAAAATAAATTAATACACATCAATTCCTATGGCCTAAGAGTGGGTTAAGA
>QEPC01007516.1:813741-825290 GCA_003113815.1 Sphenodon punctatus
CCCGTAATGGCTGCATATAGATGTTAAACAAGAGGGGGGACAAAATGGCACCCTGCGGGACTCCACATGTAAGGTCCCGGGGGGAAGATGTACACTCCCCCAAGACCACCCGGTGAGTTCTCGCAGCCAGGAATGAATGAAACCAGTCCAAGACCGTCCCGCCAATCCCGGCACGGTCCCACAGTCGAGTCACCAGCACCTCATGGTCGACTGTGTCGAATGCAGCCGAAAGGTCTAGCAGGACCAGTAAGGTCTGATGATCCTGGTCCAATGCCAGGGTGCCTCCCTTTTGAATGCCATGGTGGGTGGGTGGGTGTGTGTGCGCTCCCGTGCAACATGCATGGTCGCCCACCTCCACCCATCGGCCATGCATGGACCAATTGACCAAAATAGTGGTTGCTCCATGTGGGGGTGGGAATCGGTGTGCGCCTGTGTGTACCGGCCTCCCCGCACCGCCCACTCTGCGGCGCACACACTGACCACTCCCACAGCCACGGCACATTAAAAAAGGGCCAAAGTTGAGTCGCCTCATCAGTCATCCACCTGGAAACTTGCCCAGCTAAGCTGAATAAGAAAAAGACTTTAGTTTTCTTTGCTGCTATTTAGCCCATTTCACAATAGACAAACAGTGTCCACAACCCACTTTTGTTTGTTAAAATAGTATACAGAGGGAAAATTGGCCTGTGCTGGAGACATTTACTCATCCACCTTAAGTTGCTTTTAAGTAGGACTTACAAAGCAGTTACATTAGCATTCCAGCAACAGGCTTGTATTTTTAAAAAAACAGATCCATATCAAGAATGTGTTTGCAATAGTGTTTTCCCCCAAGGTAGATAAAATCAAGAGGGGTTTTTAAAAGGTTTTTGATTGAATTCAGATTTTTCTTAATTTTAAAAAGGTATCTTTTCAAAATCAAATTTGAATTTATGCCAACTCATAGTATTACCAAAGCTTACTGTAATCTAATAAAACCATTACAATTATGTTAAACCAATGAGCTCTCATTCTAAGCTTTAATAAGTTAAAAGTTTCTCTTTTAGGTACAGAATCAGGGGAATGCATGTCTGGAATTCAAGTTTTATAAATGGGACAAAACATCAGGGGGGCACTGAGGATTCAGTCCTACAAGCAAGATTTGTTGACCTATTTAAGAGTTTAGCTAAAATAAAGTACATGTGCAGTTCAATTTACTTTAATAGGACCTGAATAGTACATATGTTTCAGCGTACTACTGATTTGGGCAAGCATGCTTTTACACCTGATAACTTGGAGATCTAATTATTACCTTTATCAGGTGTGGTCTTTACAGTGGAGTGAATGCTAATATTGTATTTTCCAAATATTTATTTATTTAGATTTATATTCCACCTTATCCAAAGGCTCAGGGCGGCTTGCAAAAAATAACGAAGACACAGTATATACATGACCTTTCTCTCTCCATAAAACACCACTCCCCTAAAGACTGTACCCACCCACCAAGTTCTGGACCAAATAAGAAAGACTTATGCTGACTCCAGAAGGTGCTTTTGGAAAATTTTCAAGGGAAGTGAGTTCCAAAGCTGTGGGGCAGTCACTGGGAGAGTCTGTCTGTGGGCCTTAACTGTACACACTTGGAACCATAATAGAGTTAACAGGAGGTTGTTCTTGGCTGATCTTAGGGATTGCAATGGAACATACTTGGGAAAGACTAGAGTAGCAATTGGTCTGCTAGATGATCAGGGGACACTTGATGACAAGGCCATTGCTGAGAAACTAAATCAGTTACTTGCATGAATTTTTACTGCAGAGGGTAAAAAATAGTGTTGGAGTGATTCCCACACCAAAACTAATTTTTGTTGGTGAGGAATCTGTGGAATTATGTGAAATTAGCATCACGTCAGAAGAGATTTTATTATATATCAAGTAACAAGTCACCTGGACCTGATGTATTCATCCAAGGGTTCTGAAAGCACTCAAATTTGAAACTGCTGAACTACTTTCAGTAATATATAACTTATCACTAAAATCCTCCTCTGTGCCAGAGGATTGCAGGTTAACAAATGAAACCCCAATGTTTAAGAAGGGCTCCAGAGGTGACCCTGCCTGGAAATTATAGACCGGTAAACCTGACATCAGTACCAGACAAACTGGTGGAGACCATAGTTAAAAATAGAATTACTAGCAATACTGACAAGCATGATTTGATGAGTAAAACCATCATGGCTTTAGCAAAGGGAAATCACGCCTCACTAACGTATTAGAAGTTTATGAGATTGTTAATAAGCACGTGGATAGGGGTTATCCAGTTGATACAGTTTATTTGGATTTTCAGAAAGCTTTTGACAAAGTCCCTCACCAGAAACTTCTGAGCAAACAGATACCCTTTTTACCGGGCAGTAGAAATCTGGGTGTTCATGCATGGGTGAGTTCCGTGTACATGATGGGTGGGTGGGGTGCATGTGTGTGCGCGCGCTCTCGAACACACATGCACACCCACCTCCGCCCATCGCAACGCATGGAGCAACCTTCGAAACCGGCGATGGCTCTGTGTGTGTAGATGGGTGGAGGTGGGTGTACGCCCATCTACACTCTCCACCAACCCACCGCCCTCACACTGGCATGCACACCACCCCTCCCCATGCCCATTTAAAAAGGGCCGAAGTAAACATGGGATAAGAGGAGGAGTCCTGTCATGGATTGGTAGCTGGTTAAAAGATAGGAAACAAAGGGTCATTTTTCAAGTTGGAGAGAGGTAAACAGAGGTACATCAGGAATCAGTAATGGGACCAGTATTGTTTAACGTATTAATTAATGATCTGGAAAAAGGGGTAAAGAGTGAGGCAGCTAAATTTGCAGATGACACCAAATTATTCAAGACAGTTAAGACCCTGGCAAGCTGTGAGGAACTACAGAGGGATATTGCGTGACTAGGTGAATGGGCAATAAAATGGCAAATGAAATGCAATGTTGATAAGTGCAAGGTGACACACACAGGGAAAAAATAATCCTCACTTAACTTACACAATGCTAGGTCTGATCTGGTTGTAACCACTCAGGAAAAGGATCTTGGAGTCATTGTGGATAGTACTTTGAAGGCTGCTTGCCCAAGTTCCTTGTTTTCTAATGAGACTGAAGCTCATGAGAAAACAATTATGAGTTCAAGGTGCGCTGCACGCCCATGTTGATCTTTCCTGTGGACCGGATCAGTTGTCAGAAACAACGGATCAGTCCCCACGTTCAAGCTGGCCCTCGTCCTCTCATCTTCCGTCCCCCCTCCCCCGAGCTAGGTTGGGGGGGTGGGGTGCCGGAGGTTGCCCCATCCTCCCCAGCCACGCAACTAACCAGGCCGACAGTGGAGCGGCATCACATCACAGCCCAAACTCTGCGCGTCAGGCGCTTCCTCTGTCTCTAATGATTGAATCCCTGTCTCTAATGATTGATCAGTGCCAAGAACGTTGCTGGTGCTAATACAAAATAATTATAATAAATAATAATAGTATGAACTACAGAGGGAAACTATACAACGGGTGAAAAAAATGTTCAAACCCAAGGTCCTCATACCAAAATCTTCGTGTCTGAGAACCGCAAGGCACATGAACAGGGCACAACATTTGCAGGTGCCTGGGAGCCATTGCAGAAGACTGAGGCTGGCGACTGGTTTGGGAGTGTAGTGGGGCAAGAACAGTTTAATGTCAGGATAAAGTCTGGCAACTGATTTTTATTTATTTTTTCTTGACTCACAGATTTCAATCTGAAATTTCATGTCCTGCGCATGCGTATGTCCATACATATAAACCTCTCCTGTTCCATGATTGGCTTGGCAGAGCAGATGTTCTTTGGTCCTAGCTGCTGAGATTCTGAGGAGCTGCTGAAATAGGTAGTGCCAATGCTGAGACAAACCAATGGTCCATCAAGCCCAGCATCCTGTCTCTGACAGTGGCCAATCTCAGTTGCTTGGGAGAAGTACCCAATCAGGTCACAATGGACAATTAATTCCCTGTTGTCCACTCCCAGATCCCAACAGTAAGAAGTTACATCCCCTAAACCTACTTGACTAATAGCTGTTAATGGACCTACTCAGTCTGAGAGGCAGCCAAAGGAGAAGGACCTCTCCACACAGCCTGCCTGTAAGCAGCTAGGAAGAGCTGTAGGGTGGGGAACTGCTCTGAGCCAGCCTGGGAGAACATGGAAGGAGACAGCAGCAGGTGAGGATCTGCCTCTAGGCAAACCCAGACCAGGGCTGTCAGAGCTAGCGGAGATTGGGTGGTGGTTTAATGGGCTTGCTGAAGGGGGAACTGGACTGAGCCCAGCCTCCTGCAAAAAACCCTGAGGCAAAGTGAGTTGCCTTGAACCAGGAAAGCTGCACCTGGCTGACAGAGTGTCTGTGGGGAGCTGTAAGGCCTGGTCATGGTGGAGGATTATACCCCTATGTGAGAGACACTGTATGTTGTTATGTAGAGACTTTGTGTGCTGAGTAAAGGCTGTGCTGAATACCTGAGACAAGTGACTGGAAAGTTAATTCCCAAGAAAGTGACTCGGTGGATCTGATCCTGTGGGGACTTATGTCCTGGGAGCTGCGCCCTGCTACACTGACCATCTAGTTCTACTCTTTGCTTCCTATCCTTTAACCTGTTATGATCCACGATAGAACGCTGCCTCCTATCCCATGACTATTTAATTTCCTCAAGAGTCTCTCATGAGAGACCTTATTAGATACCTTCTGAAAATTCAGATACGCTTTAGCCACATGCTTATTTACACCTTCCAAAAATCCCAATAGATTTGTGAGGCACAACGTCTCTTTGTCAGCACACCCCAAATAAAGACAAGAACACGTACAATGGGATTAAACGGCGGCACTCCTTATTAATTTGTTAAAAGGGGGAAGGGGGCACCCCTCCCGCCTCCCCCTTTGAACTGGGGTCCTTATTTATAGCTAACCTTACTAACCTTACTATTTAAAAAACCCCTTTCAGGAGGTCCCCTCTCATCCCCATCCCAGTTCCATCTCACTGGGCGTACCTCTTCCCCATCTCTCAGTTAAATCAAGAGGGGAACCTCCTGATCCTTTTCTTTACTGTTAACTTACACCCTGCCTCGGTCCCCAGGTTTCCCCAGGCCAGGTGGGTTGTTCGTGCCTGCCCCATCTCTGGGGGTTTCCTCAGCAAAGGTTGATAACACCATTACCCGCCGATTGGCAGATGATCCTCCCAGTGTGTGCGGCCGTCCGTCTCTCCCTTTGGGTTGGCCATACAGTGGACCGCGCAGGGGCGACTATGCCATGGACCTTCCCATCTCTTAAGGAGATGCTGCTACCCATGCTATGCTAACTGTTATAAGTTCCAACCTTGGGCTTAACTCTGCCCACTGCCACCAAAACCGCCAGCTTCGCTTGGCTGGTTTGCCGCCACACCAACACCACCGATTATCTGCAGCAACTGTTGTTTCAGTACCCTGAGGTACAAATAGCACCCCACGTCTGATAGGTGGACCCCATCACCTCTGAAGAGTTCATCCCTGTCGTGCTGCATACCCTCGTGTTTGATAACGTTCAGCCGCAGCCAGTTCCTAATTTCGGCGTTGACTCTCCGCCTGGCCCGGATGACCCGACCTGGGCGCTCCGCCATAGCCCATACCCTCCTCGGGAGCATCTCGGACCACACTATGATGCATGCGGGAAACCTATCATGCACTATCCGCAAATCCCACTTTACCCTTTTTGTCAAGCCCAGCTCCGTTGCTTTGGGCAGGTTGTTTCCCCCCAGGTGGATCACCAGCACCTCTGGGACAGGGTAGGTTTTGCGAGCCGCTGTTAACATTGGAAGGAGTTGCTCCCATAGCATCCCCCTCCTGCAGATCCAAAATATACTTGCTCGCTAACTTAGGCCTAGCTGGGTACCCCATCCGCTGCTTGCGGCCTTCTTCCCTGCACAGTGGACGATGCTGTGGCTGACGATCCACACAACACACCGCTCGTGTCTCACTGGTGCATCTGCAAGAGATATAAGGGTTAAGGAATTGTCCCGCATTTGCTGGTCCGCATCTACTGACTCATGGTCTAGTTTCCCTGATAAATAAGCGGTAGGCACTCGAGCGCTATCTCCTGTATCCACTCACCTGATAAACCCAAACCAGCTGCAACCGATGCCGCCCCTATCCTAAATGAATGCGCGCTGTAGCTCCTAAGCCCGAGCCCCGTTATTCTCACGCATCCGCTTAAGTCTGCCCTAAACTGGTAACGTGTCAGCGGGGATCCATCTCTATGTTGTTAGCTGCCTGGAGGTGCCTGAGGCAGGAGGGGGCAGCATATAAGTTTCAATATAATAATAATAATTAATAAATAATTAATAAGATGGGAAATATTTGATCAATACTTGATCTCCTTTTCATTTTAACATGCTGTCAGCCAGATACACTCCAAAATGTTGAGTTGCTGGGTGAAGTTTATCTTTTTAGCTGTGTGTGGTGACGAGTATGTACTTTAATGTTTGAGAGGAGAGTTAGATTAAAACGCTTAATAAAACAGAATAGGCACACCCAGTGCTCCACTCTCCATATCTAATAACACATTGACATGGCTGCCTCTTTACTCGCTTGCTATTGAAAATGTCTTGCTTGAGGAAGAACAAATTTTCAGAACAAATAAATTTGGTTTTGCCCAACCTGTTCAAATGAAGTTCATTTTTTGTTTAGGAAATGATTGGTTATATTTATCCCCATACCTTTCGTTCTCTTGAAAACACAAATACATTGAAAACCAGTCGGTAAGGGGTTGCCTCCCAGACTAGGTGAATTACCTGAAAGATTAGCCCTATTAAGTTGTCTGTCATAAACAGATACCAGATTCCCACCACCACTGAGATCTCCTTTACTGTGTTGTCTTATTTACAGTAAAGGATATTAACAAACTGCACAATAGCTGCCCTGATGGTGTTTCCCCCCAGTCATTTATTAGGTGATCACCCCCACCCAACACATGATAAAAGGAGAATGTGGAGCCCATTATGTGGGCTAAAGCAAGCTAATATGTGCCCAGGTGTGTGTTTGCTATCAATTAGCTTGCATGTAGCACCTGAGTGTGTATGTGTGTGCACACGCGCGCCTGTGCCTCCTCCAGTACCATAGGGACATGTGCAAGAATCTTCAGGCGTCTCACTGAGTGGCAACTTCCTGTACATCTTGTTGTCGCTGCTGTATACATAAAGTCCACCTTTAAATCCTGGTGCCATTTTCAAGCATGTGTTCTCTGTGCTCAGTATGGTTAAGTGTCTGCATCCAATGGTGCACTTGACAAGAAAAATAAAAATAAATTAAAAATGCTGTCCCCTTTTTAAAAGTCCCTTTGTCATCAGTTTGGAGGTATCGCTCCCCTTGGAAATAGTTCCTGGCACTTGCCAGCCTTCTTGTGGATGTCTGTCCTGTTCTTTCCTTCCCATCTTCAAAGTTAAGGCTTTATATTACTCCGTTGGGCTGAAACAAGCCTAACCATTGCTTGACGTAAACTCCCTCACCAGCTATCGGATGGTCTCTAACCTTCCCTTTTTAGAGAAGGTTATTGAATGGGTTGTGGCTCAGCAGCTGCAGGAGCATCTGGATTGCATCAGTTTTCTGGATCCCTCGCAGTCCGGCTTTCATCTGGGTTATGGCACTCAGACTGCGCCTGTGGCCTTGGTCAAAGACCTTCACCATGAATTGGATCAGGGCCGGTCGACCCTTCTGATTCTGTCAGCTGCTTTTGACACTGTTCATCATGAGATGTTGGTGACATGCTTGCAGGACTGTATCGGGGTGGGCAGAACTGTTCTTGAATGGTTCTGTTCCTTCCTGGCCGAGAGAACGCAGCGGGTGGTACTGGGGAACTGCTCTTCATTCCCCTGGAACCTCTTGTGTGGAGTCCTGCAAGGTTCTATTCTGTCCCTTCTGTTCGATGTGTACATGCAGCCGCTGGGTGAGGTCGTGAGAGGGTTTGATGTCAACTTTACCTCTCTTTTTCATCTGACCCAGACCTGGCAATCTCAGTGTTTACTCAGTGTCTGGTGGCTGTGGGGGATTGGATGAGGGTGAGCAGTCTGAAGCTGAATGCTGACAAGTCGGAGTTGATGCTGGTGAGGAGGACTGTAGTGTTGGTGTCCCCCATCATTAATGAGGTTTGCTCTCCACTGGTTCCTCAGGTTTGTAATCTGGAGGTGCTTCTCGACTCCCAGCTCTACCTGGATCCCAGGTGGGGGTTGTGGTGAGGAGCACATTTCGCCAGTTACATCTGGTGCGGCGGCTACCGTTGTATGTCTTGGACTCCGACCTTGCCACTGTCATCCATGTTTTTATCACCTAAAGACTGGACTATTGTAATGTGCTCTATGTGGGGCTACCCATGATGATGGTTCCAAGGCTGCAGGTTGTGCAGATCGTGGCAGCCTGTCTCCTCACGGGGATGGGTCACCGTTAGCACATTACACCAGTGCTCCATTCTTTGCACTGGCTGCCCATAGTCTTCTGGGCCCGATTCAAGGTGTTGGTACTTACCTATATTTATTATTATTATTTATTATTATAAGCATTTATATAGCGCCAGCAATGTACCTGGCACTTTACAAAGAATAAGGTAGACACGGTCCCTGCCCAGGAGCTTACAATCTAAAGAAGGGGGAGGGGAGACAGGGAAGGGGGAACAGAGTGAGAGACAAGGGATGCTACATTCATGAGAATGCGAAAGCTCAGGTACATGTTCTTGGCTTGGTTGCAGTAAGTTGGGAGTTTACAGATAGCAGGTGGGGGATAATCCTGGGTGGGAATGGTTAGCAGGAGTTAGGAAGGGCGGAGTGGAAGAGGTGGGTTTTGAGGAGGGACTTGAAGGTGGGAGCCAGGTGGACGAGGGCAGGGAGGGAGTTCCAGGCATGCGGGGTAGCGAGGGAGAAGGGACAAAGGCGGTTGGAGGAGCAGGGGAGGTGAGGGGCTTTGTAGGTGAATACAATGAGCTTGTGCAGAATACGCTCAGGAAGAGGGAGCCAGTGGAGAGGAGAGAAGAGGCTGCAGCGATGGACTAGGTGGATGATCCTGGCAGCAGAGTCTTGAACAGAGATAAGGGAAGGAAGATGAGAGTGGGGAAGACTAGTGAGGAGGAGGTTACAATAGTCTAGGCGTGAGATGACTTGGGCATCGATGAGAGTTTTGGCAGAGGAGACAGACAGAAAAGGGTGGATCTTGGCAATGTTGTGGAGGGAGAAGCGGCAGGATTTGGCCACGGAGTCAATATAGGCTTTGAAGGTAAGGTGCGAGTTGAAGATGAAGCCCAAGCTGCGGGCTTGGGGGACAGGGAAGATGGAGACCCCGTCAATGGTAATTGACAGGGAAGAGGGAGAGGAAGGATTGGGAGGGAAGATCAGGAGCTCAGTTTTTGCCATGTTCAGTTTGAGTTGGCGTTGAGACATCCAGCGGAGATATCAGAGAGATGGTTGATGAGGCGAGCCTGAACAGAGGGGGAGAGGGAAGGAGTGGAGAGAGAGAGAGTTGAGTGTTGTCAGCGTATAGGTGGTATTGGAAACCGTGGGAGGCAATGAGTTTGCCTAGGGATTGGATGTAGATAGAGAAGAGGAGAGGGCCAAGGACAGAGCCTTGGGGAACCCTGACCGAGAGGGGTAGGGAGGAGGAGGGGGAGAAGTTAGGAAGAGATACATTGAAGGAACGGTCAGAGAGGTAGGAGGAGAACTAGTCGAGTACATACCAGTGGTTGGGCACTTCAAATGTGGGAATTGTTCGATGTGCTCCAGTGGTATGAATGTGAAGGAGTTTCATCAGCCAGGTATAGGGAGAATCTTCAAGATACATAATTTCTCCACCTGCGGTACATCAGCAGTGATTTACATCATATTATGTCCTTGTGATTTGATGTATGTGGGTTATACCACCAGGATGATAAAAACAAGAATTAGTGAACATCTAAGCAATATACAGAGTGGGAGGGTGGAAGAACCATTAGTCAAACATTTTATTGAAAAGGTACATAGGGAAAAAGAACTCAGGTTCCTCTGTCTAGAGAGGATACATGGTCAAGAGGGACTTGCTCAGCGTCTTAAGAAGAGAGAAGTATATTGGATCCACAGGATGGGATCAATAGCACCAGGGGGTTTGAATTACAATAATCAATGGATAACATGTATTTCATGAATTCTGTTGGTTATGTTGTGTTGGAGTATCTCAGCAGCTTTTACCAAATAGGGTGGTTCACCAAATATATTGTGCTTCATTTGTACCCACATTGGGTGGGTTTTAAAATCTGTTGTTGTATATTCATGGATGTATATGTGCCTATTTATAATTATGGGAGGCTTGCTACAATAAGGAGGATTATATATGCAGCTTGTGGGAAGTGTTATAGATAAATGTGTGTGTACATACAACCATTATAGAAGATGGGAAGCACATCCCACCAGACTGCAGAGGGGAAACACAAGAGGATGGGAACAAGAGGAGAAGTGCATGAGAAGGTGTAAGGGTTATCATGTGAGAATGTGAGCCATGGCATCTGGGCAACTGAGATTCTAGTCATCATTGACATAGAATGAACATATGGAAAAGACAAGCACATGGGAGGATGCAACAGTGGACATATCCAGAGATCAGACATCAGGGGAAGAAGAACACAGCAGGCTGTAAGATATAAGATCATTGACTCTATTTTGAAGAGAGGGAAGATTGCTTCAAATAATCACCAGAGACTGAGTGGGCCAATGAGAAGATAATTTGTAGAGGTTCAGGTGTGACTAATTGCTTGTTTCAAGACACTATATAAGAGGAGTCTACAGAAATCATGTAACCTACTTGGACAGACCAGTCTTCATCCCATTATACGTGGGAATTGAGGAATCAAGCAAAGGCAAGAGAATTGTAAGTTGCTGATCTTTAGTAAATTGTATTAAGCAAGAGGCAAATAAGGGTTTGTAATGCTGTTAGTTATATTTTTTTGATAATGACCTAGATTCTTGGCTGGTGGTATGCTTAGAACAGCCTGTATCACTGTATGTTATGCCAGTGAGCATTGGAGAGATTCAAAGTGACACAAATTAGGACATGAGATTATACTCGGTAGGTAAAGATCAACATATTTTTTGGGGGGGTTGGGAGAGAAATAAGTCCCATGTTTTTGGAGTCCCCCCCCCCCCCCTTTCCCCCTTGCTTTAGAAGGGGTGTGATAGTGTGGTAATGCAGCCTAACAATTCTCTTCTTCATTCTTCCTTCCTGGTGTCTGTTTTGCATCCCTATATCCATTATGTTCCCTTTCCTGTTGTAAAATTGCATATGATTATGTCCTCTCTTTATTTTATTTTATGTATGTGGTATGTATCTGCAGTCTCCTGTAGTGTTTGTTTATGTCTATGGATTTATGCACTGAGGAAGGATTTCATCTGAAACAAGTTTGCCTTTTTTTATGAGTACAATAGCGGTGTCACGGCCAGGCCTTGAACCCCTGGCCTTGGGGCTTTTGGGGAGGTGCTCTCTGCAGCCTGTGCTATTTGCAATATGCTGCAGGGGGCGCTTCTCCCTGTTTGTGGCATCCTCCCTCCCTCCCTCTC
>QEPC01007516.1:827509-842263 GCA_003113815.1 Sphenodon punctatus
AATTAAATAGCTCACAATCGAGCTATTTAATTCGCGGACTTTAAAAATGCGCCACCACCGTAATATGCGCATATTAAGCCACTTCCGTCTCGTCTAATTAGATCAGGCGGAGGTTTCAAAATATGCGCCATGGCGATGCGCAACAGAGCGCCGCTTGTCTAAAAGCGCCCTAAGTGACCAGAACTGCCAAAGGGGAACAAATGTTTGTCCCCCACCTTGCAGAAATCAGTTAAATGCTCCCCACCTTATTCCAATTACCCTTACTCTGTACTGTGTGCTGCAGGCTGTATTTTCCCCATTGTTTCTATGATGTGAGTGTTTATAGCTGACCTGATAGGTATAATTGGTACACTGTGTGTGTGTTGGGGGGAGAGGGGGTGGAGAGAGAGAGAGAAGGATGTTAGGCATGGTAGGAATGACTTTTTAGGGCCAGATCCAGGTATGTGCAGGCTATGTAACTGCACATAACCTCATGTATTTGGGAGGCATGTAGGGGTTCCCTCAATACATGGGATCCATGAATGAACATGAAATAACACAAGTGTGAGAAGCACTGGTGCAAATTAGGAGCCTCTAGGGCACAAATGCTGGGAGCCAGTTCATGGAGGGGTGCCCAGCCACATGGAGCTCATTAATAAATATCTCTATGTAAGGAGGGGACCCACCACACCACCATTTTGCACAAAGCACCAGCTTCCTTCAGATTCCTTAAAATATCTCCATCTACACAATCTGCCACATCGCATAATTGATTAGCATCTAGAGAGACCTCTTATCCATACAGTGTATCAAAACACTGATAAAGCACTCTTTTTGATTTGTTTGTGTGTTGGAGGTTATGTCAAAAAGCTGCAGTGTCTCAACTAGTATGTTTATATGGTATAGTATAATTTTAAACTTAGACATGTACATAAAAGGCAAGTGACTAAGAGTTTAAGGCATAATTCTTGAAATTAGTCTCCTAAACTCTTACTGATAAACGGTTAGTAAATACTAATAGCTTTCCTAAGGGTTCATCACCAAGTAGCTCTCATTCGACATGGCCCTTATTACGTATTCATGATTTTATTAAGTCCATTGATTTTGAACATGCTTAGGTGTTTTGCAGAATCCGGTCCCAAAGTATTAATTTATCATTCAAGTTTTACATCTCCATTTTGGAATTCTCTGTGTGTTTCAGTTTCTGATATTCCTTTCCCAGTGCTAAGAAGCAACTTTTTATTGGAAAAATAATTTTATATTTGCTTCTGGATGATACTTTCCCTCAGCCTATGTCTTGATTTAATAATTGAAAACTACTGTTCATTATTTACATAAAACCATCTCTCTTGAGAACGCTTTCTGTAACCTTTCCCCTCTTAAGAATTTTAGGAATTCCCTGACTTTCCTCAAGGGGATCCTAGCCCTGTTTTATCTGAGAAATGGGGCTAGGTGGTTAATAATTTTTAGAGTAACTTGCTATATTTAAATACTTTTAACCACTGTATAGATTTGACATTTAAACACACTGAAAAGCAGACATTTATTTAGGAAAATATGTGCTTTTGTTTAATAAGCACTTTTAGTGGCTGGCAGTAAATTCCAACATGTAAAATGGAAAGGGAAAAATGCGCGCACACATGTATACGCGCACACCCTGTGGGCCAGTTATTTAAACTACTTCTCCAGAATTCTTCTCTGCGTCACTTTTTTTGTTTTTAATGAAGACGTGTCAGAACCAGAGGCCTTGTGCACAATTTAAAATGACCCCAGTACAAGCCTCCAGCATTCCAAATTCCTTACTCCACAGCTGTGAACATCAGCCAATCGAGCACAGGGTCTTGGCTGATGTTAATATAATCTCTGCCTCTCTCCCTCCCTCTTGTGCAAGCACATCAAGTGATGTTTTACATTAGGCACAGTCTGAATTCTGGTTTTTAAGAAGTCACAGGTTTAAGCCCTATATTTAGCTCTATACCTATTTGGTGGTATCTGCCTACACATTCGCATCCTCCATGTTGCTCTGGTGACTCTGAGTAAAGTTGCAGTTGTAGGAAAGGGGCTTTATTCTAAGGGTACATTTCTTTAACTGTGACTTCAGCTGTTCAGATTTTCAGGAGCATTTTGTTTTAAGTAGCTGTGTGAAAATTGATTTAAGAGCCACCTATACAATGCACAGACTTTTCATAACTCGAGTCTTGTTTCATGTACAATAGGATGGAAAAGGTTCTGTAAACTTTCCTGGGTCTTGTTTCTTTTCTATGCACCAATCCCCCTTTTCACTCTTGTTTTTCTCTCCTAGGCTACTTCAAAGATGGTTTGGTTGCCACGGAGACTTGGAGATCTGATGCCACAATGAGGACTCACACACGGGGGGCTCCTAGTGTGTTTTTCATACATGTAGCTTGCTTCGCCCTGACCTGCAGCACCAATGAGAACCCAAGCTCCTTGATTCCTTTTGTTAATGCCAACTACAACAGCTATCCGATGCTTTACTTTTCCAAAGGAGATATGGAGGATTTACGATTCAAGGCGGATACTACACATCAGCACATTGCAGATCGGCTAGCAGAGGCAGTGCAAACCATGCTGTCAAATCCTTTGGAGTATCTTCCTCCCTGGGACCCCAAGGATTTCAGTGCCCGGTGGAATGAAATTTATGGCAACAATCTAGGTGCCCTGGCAATGTTTTGTGTGCTCTACCCTGAGAACATTGAAGCTATAAACATGGCCAAAGACTACATGGAAAGGATGGCGGCTCAGCCTAGTTGGTAGATTTTTGTCTCTCTTTTTTTTTTGTTCTTACTGAAGAATGAATGAATGAATGAATGAACTGTTTGAGCAAATTAGTAGGTTGTTGCCAATTTTGATGTTTAACTTTGGATATTAATTTTCTCTAACTCACAAGTCAACCCCTACCTGGTGGTAAGTTGTTCTGAACAGTTGATTTAATAGCAGATGAGCCTGAGAATTAATTTGTTATTTATTTGAAAGGCTTCATCATCTGCTTTTTCAGTTTTACCCAATGTCACATTTTCCTATAATATCTTACGAAGGATATAACTTCTCAGTAATGGGCCATCCAAAATCACGGGGTTGTGTGTGTGTGTTTGCTATAGCGTGCTTAAATATACTTTCCTTGCTTAGGATTATGGAAAAGGAATACCTTTGCACTAGAATAACTACTGACTTTAAGGTTGTACTATACTGTCTGTTTCATTTTGAATGCCTCCTTTTTATCACTATGGGATTCACTGCAGTAAATGGAATGCTTCAGATCTGGCTTTCTCATAAAATTTTATTGTTAGCAGCTTGATTCTTTCTGCAGTGTTTCTGGGTTTCTCTTTGATTTTTCAATGAGATGACATTGGGTCTAAATCTAAACTAAGAAACAATGTGAGTTTAAAGGAATACCCCTTATTTTAAAACTGAAAGTGAGCTATGTAAGATTTAAGATCTATAAAACTAAAACACAGAGAGATTTCAGAGACATCTACAATACATCAGCGAAGTAGATGTGATTTGAAGTGGCCTGTGTTGCTGTACAGTGGGATGCAGTGAGAGTAGTTCTTCAGTTTTAACTTTTAAATTTCACTTTTATGTGTGATATTCTCATCATTGCCTGGACACACTTTCCTCTTTTGGTTGTATAGTTACCTTAAAGTCTGTTACTGTTGATGTAATGGATTGAATGAACTAAAACGAAATTATTTATTCACAAGTAGATTTTCACATAGTTTAAAGTTAAAATTTAAATTCTGCCCCCATTCCTAAACTTTAAAGAGTTTTTTCTCACAACAGCCAACAATGGTAGAATGAGTCTCGATATCAGTAATCACAAAAACCTTTTGAATGGCTTATTTTCAAATGATACGAATGGCAGCAGCCAGGGGATGAGTATAATTAGTTATGAAAGAAATAATATTGACGCAGACAGTGTTCTTTGGAATTTACTAATGGGGAAAGACAACGGAAAATTAGTGCTCTATCAGTTAATCAAATAATATATTCCAAGAGGATATGAAGGGATCGCACTTATCCAGCTTGTTTAGTTTTCCTGACAGGAAAAAATTGTCCTTATTTTTAAAGCTATAACTTTTAGATGGGCAGCTTCTGAGAACAGAGAGAAAATAAATGTGGATGTTATACATCAGCTCCCTAACATTTGATATAGAAGCCATTACTTGGCTTCTAAAAAACTCCCTAACAAGACTGCAATTTTGGCCGATACGGATGTGTTATAGTGATTCTTTCCATATGGTTTTAAAGCCTGTTCTAAGACCAAGGGTGAACTCACACATAACACTGCTAGAATCCTATGTCTATGGGGTCCCAGAAGCTGTAGAATGAGCCTCGGATCGCTGTTGTATGTGAATGAGGCATCTGAGTTCTAGCCCCGCTTTAAAGTCAGACTGGACAATTAGAACTGATCTAATCATCCAATCTGAGTTTACAGTGGGGCTGGAACTTGGATTGCCTCACTCGCATGCAACAGTGATCCTGGGGCTTACAAAGAGTTCAGTCAGATTTAAGTAGTTTTAAAGGAAAAATCTTTGTAAACCAGCTTGTGCTACAGTTAGGAATTTGGTGCCCTGCCAATCTTCCATAGTTCTTGCTGCTGTTAAAGTCTATGGGACTTACTATCCTAAGTTTTATAAAGGTGAGACTTGGGCCATTTTCAAACGGACCGCAGCACCTCCACAGTCTGTGGGGGATGGGTGGAGGCAGTGGTGCGTGGACGGCCCGTCCCACTGATGCCCACCCATCTCCATGCAAAGAGCATCCACCATTGGCACCCATTACTCCGTGGGTGGAATGCGGGAGTGTGCACGGACACCCACCCACTGTGGTGATCCTGGACGCCGCCCACCTGCTTGCACATGGGGTGGGGGGGCATCTGTGCGAAAAGGGCCTAAGGCTCATAAATCACTTAGATACCTTTGTTAATTTCACTCTTTGTCTTTCAGAATTTTGTATTAATGTGCTGGAGAATGCTTCCCTTCTCCCCACAATCCATTTTATTATGCAAAAACTTTGCTAGCACATTGATTCTCAGAGAGTAGAACCTAAGGTAATTCTTACTGGATGCACCTTTTAAGTAGGAGAGAATTGAATTCTGACATTCACAAGCTTTTGAGAGAAATAGTGAATAAAAGTGTCACTTGTAAAGATTACAAATATCAAACCGTAGGAAAATTTCTTGTCCACTAACAACTCTTTAGCCACTTGGCATTTTTTTGTTAAAAATTCTAACGCTGGCAACATGATTCCTGCTAGTCTCTAGTTACTGAGAATGGTATTGAATTCTCATGTACTGAAATAATGTACTACCATGTCGTTAAGGATCCTATGTGGATTTCAAAACTGGGATATTTATTTATTTATTTATTTACGTAATTTATATCCCACTCTATCCCGCCACAGGCGGCCCAGAGCGGCTAACAACATAATAAAAATATAATATAAAACACCTTCAAACAACATTATGCATAAAAACACAAACAAATAAACCCTCCCCCTAAACCTACCCCTCTCCCTCGCCGCATATGCCTGATGGAACAGCCAGGTCTTGCAGTTCCTACGAAAGCCCGGGAGGTCCGGGGCCTGACATGCCCCAACCGGGAGGGAATTCCAGAGGCGTGGTGGGCCACCGAGAATGCCCTATTCTGTGTGGCCACCTGGGGGACCTCCAGCAAGGCATCCCTGGACAACCGCAGGGGCCGGTCCAGAACCCGGGGGGTGAGGTGGTCTCGCAAATAAGCGGGACCCAGGCTGTGTAGGGCTTTATAGGTTAAAACCAATCGGGCCTGGCAGCCAGTGCAGAGATCGGAGTACTGGTGTAATGTGCTCCTGGTGGCCCAACCCCACCAGGAGCCGGGCCGCCATATTCTGCACCAGCTGCAGCTTCCGAGCCGTCACCATAGGTAGCCCCACATAGAGCGCGTTGCAGTAGTCTAAACGAGAGGTAATAAAAGCATGGATGATACCAGCGACAGAAGCCACCACACCAGATGTAACTGGTGGAAGGCACTTCTCACCACAGCCTGATCCAGGCAGAACTGCGCATCGAGGAGCACCCCCAAGTTCCGCACCTGGGAAGTCAACGGAGGGCAAACTCCATCAATCGAGGGAGCTGTCAACTCAACCGACCTACCCACTAGCATCACCTCCGTCTTCTCAGGATTCAGTCGGTCGGTTAGCCCTCATCCGGTCCCCCACAGCTGCCAAACACCAGCTAAGCACCGAGACAGCTGGGCTTGGGTCAGTTGAAAATGAGAGATACAGTTGGGTGTCATCCGCATACTGATGACACCTCACCCTAACTCTCTGATTACCTCGCCGAGCGGCTGCATATACACATTGAACAGGAGAGGGGACAAGACCGAGCCCGGACGGGAGGTCTCGGTAAGATGAAAAATAAATCACCAAGTGCCACCCACTGAGTTCTTCCGATCGGGAATGAGCGGAACCATTCAAGAACAATCCTGCCCACCCCTGCACTGATCCTGCCCACCAACACCTCATGGTCAATAGTATCAAATGCTGCCAAAAGATCTAAAAGAACCAATAGGGTCGATCAACCCTGGTCCTTTTCTCGGTGAAGGTCATCCACCAAGGCCACAAGTGCTGTGTCAGTGCCATGACCCGAATGGAAGCCAGACTCTGAAAGATCAAGATAACCGACGCAGTCAAGATGTCCCTGGAGCTACTGAGCCGCTACCCGTTCAATAACCTTCCCTAAAAAGGGAAGGTTAGAGACAGGCCGATAGCTGGCAGGGGAGTCAGCATCAAGGGATGGCTTCTTGAGCAGAGGCTGCACCACCGCCTCCTTGAGACAGCTTGGCACTCTGCCCTCCTGTAGGGAGGTGTTAACCACCCCGGCCAGCACTGGCCCCATTGTCTCCTGGCAGCTCTTAACCAGTCAGGACGGGTACGGATCTAATTCGCAAGAGGTGGCTCGAACAGCCCCAGGCACCCCAACCGCATCAGTGGGCGTCACCGACTGAAAGTGATCCTATAAAATCGGACAAGCTGGGGCTTCTACACTCTCTACCTCCTCTACTGTATTAAATGTGGCATCGAGGTCTTGGTGAATATGAGCAATTTTATCCGCAAAATAATCCGCGAAAAGGTCACAGCGGACGGGAGATGACTCCACCCCCGGGTTGAGGGAGGCTGGACTCACCAGCCCCCCGCACCACGCGGAACAGCTCTGCTGGACGGAATTTAGTAGCTGCTATGAGTGCAGCAAAGAACTCCCTCTTTGCTATCCGCATAGCCACGGCATAGGCTCGTAAATTAGTTCTATGTCACAATCTGTTGGCTTCAGTGCGAGATCGATGCCATTGTCGCTCCTTGCTTCAGGACCGCAGCTCCTCAGAGAACCAAGGAGGTCTGTGGGGCCGCCGCCTGGGCAACGGAGGCGGGGGGGCTGTTTGATCGATGGCCTAAATCAGCAAGATATTCCATAGCTTGATGAGGTCATCGATGAGACGGTCGTCAAGGTCAGAGGGTAACTCCCCCCCAAAGCGCCTAGAAACCGCACCGGGTCCATCAGCCTCTGGGGGCGGACCATCGGTCCCGCACCCTGCTGGGGGCAGACATGTGCTAGAAGAGAGGTCTGTTGGAGGTAATGATCTGTCCATGACAAGAGCACAGTTGATATCTTCCCCCATTTAATGGAGCACCTCCCTCAAGGCCAGTGCAGAACATAAGGTCAAAGGTATGCCCTCCAAGATGTGTCGGGCCGTTGACCCTCTGGGACAGGCCCATGGTGGCCATGTACTCATGCTCGGCTCCCCCAAACACAGCGTCGGCGTGAATGTTGAGGTCCCCCAGGACTATCGTCCTGGAGAACCGCAACACTACTTCTGACGTTGCCTCTGCCAGAGCATGCAGGAGGCCACCGTACTGGTAGGTGCACGGTATACCAGCAGCATTCCCAACTGTACGGAATACTCGGCTGGAACAAGATCAGCCAGAATAGGCCCTGATTCATTGTCCAGCCAGGTTTCCGTGATACATGCGAGATCAGCAGCAGAGTCCAGGATCACCTCCTGGACTGTTGTTGCTTTGTTCGCCACCAACCTCGTGTTTAACAGCACCAAAACCGGGCCGAGGGCCCCCTGACCAAGATCCACATGCTCATCTGCTGGGGGGCAAGCAGGACGTGCACCAAGCATCTGTTTTGCCTAACAACTTCCACTCTTTCCTGGATCTCCCCCTCACTGGGAGTCCCTCCTCTCCCCTACCTAACATAAGCCCTTCCCCTCACCAAAGGAAGTGGCCCCCTTGCCCCCCCTCATAGTAGACACACCCCATTCCCCTCCAAAACCCTTTAAAACACAAATAATATACCTCTCGCCCCATATTGTTAAAATTTCTAATATCGGTTGGACTGATTAGAACGTGCTATTGGTAATGTTCAAATGATGAGCGATGGGAGTTTTCCATAACCATGTGAAGTAATTTTCTGTCAGGCTGTCCCGAAGGTACATAATACAGACATAATTTGGTTTGTCCATTTCTTGAGTTGGGGTGGGGGATACTTGAAAAGTACATTTGGGAGCTACATCTAAAAAAAATCTTCACTAATTTCCGTTGAGTGTTTAGACTTTCTAACAAGAAGCCAAAAAGATTTTTTCACGTAATTTTTAATATACAGTTCAGCTTGGTTAATTCAGAAGGAACTCTTAAATTGCTGTTGAACATTGACAGTAAGTTAATTGACCTCATTATAGGATATGACTGGTATAAGCATTTGCTCCAAGGTACCAGAAAGTCTGTTAGAAAAACAGCAATACTGTTTCAGTTTGGCGCCATAATACATTACGCATGCAGCAGTAAAGCAAGTTTTCTAATGTAGAAATACAGAAAGGTCATGATTAATACTAATAGAACCATAACCTCCAGATAATCATTCTTCTAATGAATGTTAAAAATTTGGAATTGCTCTGTGTTTGGAGGGGTGAAGACAAGAGATGGGGTGGAGTTACCTAGTGGCATAAGAGACTTTAAAGGCTATCCGTCTTTGCCTATTCTTATCTCCCATCTTTCCTCCCTGCTGCTCCTGCCTATTTCCCTGTGCCTCTTTTCTTCAGCTCCCAGGATTTCACCCCATAACTCTGCTTATGCTGTAATGCCAATATGCCATCTCTTTCACCCCACATCAGCATCGTCGTTCATGGCCACAAACAGTTATTGAATACTTTTCCAAATAGTATTCTATATTTGTTAAATAAAAAGATATTCCCTACCTGGAATACGGTTATGAGGGGAGTGTGCATGGTTCCTGTGACATACATTTGGTGTGGCGTGCGTACTAGTATGACAAGGGGTGAAGTGAGACTCAAGAAGTGGCTAAGAAGTGTGACCTACTTTATTGATATCCTGCAAGTGAGGAGGTTAGGTATGTAGGGAGAAGATATGAGAGGATTGAAAGAACACCAAAACCCAATAGAGTTGGTCCATTGAAACTACATTGTAACCATGCTGTGTTGTGGAGGCATGTCCCAAAAGACCACATGACAACGAAGTTGGTATAGAAAGGTCATTGACCGCAGCTTTATTGAATACAGCATCACCCACGGCATCCTGTATCAGGGCACGCCTTTCTGTATCTGGGGGTGCCCCAATATCCGGGGTTCTACTCCTACCTGACTATAGACAGCCCCTAGCAGGGCATACCCTGTGCCGATATCAGAGAGGGAACCGTAACTGGCTTTTCTACCAGCTAAAATTCATGGGGACGGGTGAAACAGCTGCATCCAGCTTCTCCCCTATGCTGGTCCCGCCTGCAAAGCAAGACAGTCCCTTTGGGGGCAAGGGGAGTTGAGGATAGGAGGATGCAGCCCTGTCCAGCCACACACAGCCCGATCCAGAACCTCCCCCCATCCCCTGTCTGTGAATAGCTATTGCATAATTATAACTGTTCTCCCAACCTGGTGTTATACTTTTGGGGGTTCCCTGTCTGATATCTGCGAGCAGTTGTGACATTAAGCATGTACCACTCAGGCTACCGCCTGAACTGATTCATTGCTACAGAGAAGGTGAAAAACCACACCCCGATAGGCCAATCGTGAGATGCATTCAAAATTCCTTCTTGGCCCTGGATTACAGTGACTAACATAAGCCCTTAGCAAAGGGGCTGCTTGAGGGGCGGCCCCTGCATACCTGACACATACCCAATCAAGCCTGAGACAGGACAGCTGGGGAACAGGGATGAGCGAGGGGATAAACGTGCCCCCTTGCCACCTGGGCAGCCTTTCTGTTCGACGGCTGCCCAGGTGAATTGACCAAACACCCGCCCACCCTCGCCTTGTATTTGGTCTTTGTGAAGGTTTTTTGATTGCTGTACATGATCCTGCCATGGGCCTATGCCAGTCACTGCAATCCAGGGTTAAGAAGGAATTTTTACACATCACAAAGGCTGCCCAGGTGGTGAGGGGGCACATTTATCCCCTTGCTCATCCCCGTCTCTCAGGTGTCCTGTCTCAAGCTTGATTGACTATATGCCCGGGGCTGCCCCCTCGTGCAGCGCCGCATATAGGACACCTGGGGTGGGGAGGAGGACTGGGGTCTAGGTCCAGCCCCTGCAGATGTCATCTCCTGCTAAAGGCAGGGCCTTTTTCTTTTATAACATGCTCTTAGCTTTAAAACGCTGTTTCTTTTCCTTAATGATTTTCTTCTTTACAAATAATTCTAAATGATTTCACACACACCACCACCCTCAGACACTTAAGTGGAACTCAAAGGAACATGGCTATTAGAGGTTTGTTGGTCATTTGTTTACCAGTGCTGGAATTATCCTGTGGTGATTATAACACAACCACAAAAGAACGTATTAGAAGCCCATCTCTATTTTGTCCCACAGATACAGCGATGTATGATTTTTGTATGGGTATTTTGTGACTTCAAGTAAAGATTCCCTTCTGCAAACAGCTATTCCATGTTCTCAGATCCCAGTGTCTGCAATGAGAGTTTAAGGGTATGCAGAACATGCTCCATAGAATCTGATTCCCCCAAACCACTTTACCACTCCGTATGTAAGACTGAGCAAATCAGTCCCTAAATACTATAGTGACCATTAGTTGAGCTTACTAACTCAGTAGCAAGTAAAAAGGCACCTGATCTGAACTTTCTACAGACTTCAGCTGGCTTTGGCTCAGACTCTGTAAGCTACTAAGCCCTGTGAAAATTATTGGTTCAGAAACACTGATACGTGGCTTGTTTAGTTTTTCTTTTGTTTAATTCTGGCCTTGCTTCCAAATCTCCTTTCCTACTTGTGCTGTCATTGCATTCCACAGATAGCTCAAAAGTCACACTAGTCCTTGGGAACTCTGGAGACACCAAAACATGCAGATAATATCCATTATGTTGTATTTTTCTTTTAAAGAAAAATTGACAGTAAGATACTATGAGACCATCAAACTCCAGCTGGAAAATAAAGAGAACTGCCTGAGGGTTAAAGCAAATATGTTTAAAATAGGTTTGAGAGTTACTTTATAATTTATTTATTTTTTTAAAATTAAATTTCCTGTGATGGTGTTTTAAGCAGTTAATCCTAAATTAGAGCATATAAATAAAATGCTTCAGTTATGTGGTAGATAAAATAATTCTGTAATGATGCATGTTAGGAGTTGTGGGTTTCTTAATCTACTTCGTGTTAATATATTTTAAATTAATACGTTTTAGCTTTTTCATCCCAATTTCAGTTCTTAATTCTACCCCTTCAATACCTGTTTGTATTGAAATTTAAACTCCTGAATGACATTACCTAGAACACTGTAGCGTCATGCTCTTTCTATGAACATTTTTCTCTCTTCTAACTTTGTACAGAGTTCTGGTTTTCTTATAATTGAGGAAAATGGACCTTTTTTGTAATAAGTAGAGATTTCATGGCTTCCAAGGACACGTTCAATGATTTTCCTCTCTTTCCTGAATTGTTTTAACACTGACTTGCAGACTTCTGCAATTACACATAAAATTCTTGCCACTGAAATCTACAAATAAAACATGCAGACATATTACAGTGAGGTATGGAAGGTATATGTTGGGATAATTATTTATTTAAGTGGAGATTTAGAGCTGAATGCTGACATTATGTGGAACATAGGTACTTTTTGAAGACCTTCAATTTACAGGAATGAATTTTCAGTCAGTTCAAGTGTAATGGATAATGATAGCTGAATGTGGAGGGATGCAGCTAATTTTAAAGATTAGTCCCGATTATAGAGCTCTCGATCAAGGACCAGTTGGCATAGAAGAGAATGTTTGGAAATAGTTTCTGATCAGTAAAAGGCAACATAAAGTAAAGATTAGTAATTACAGGGCTGTTTATTTGGAAGCAGCTTTTATTAGTTAAGCCATGAAGAACTGTGCTGAAATAGGGAGGCTGCCAGCTTGGTGCGCTAAGTAAGGTGAATGTGACACTTGAGAAGAGCACAGGGAAAACCCACTGCCATGACAAAGAGGAATGTTGAGCAGCAACAGACTGTGCCTTTTAAACTTTAGCTTTTATCAAGGAGTAGAAAGAATGTGGAAGACACAAGGGTTCATCTTTATTTCCCTTCTCTGTACCTCTTTTGGTTCTTCTATGTCAGAAGTGTGCAAATGGGGTCTCAGGAGCTGGTTCTCAATAGAAGTGGCTGCCTGGAGGTATGTCCATGTGGCTTCCTTGGGAGCGTGAGGGGCAGTGTACCTTGAGGCACTACTGCTGCCTGAACCTGCCAGGCCACCTGAGAACTGGAGCGGTGATATGGAGGGGGGGTCACAAGAAGACAAATTGCCCCATTGCTGGGATTGGGGGAAGCTGAATGTGTCTTGTGGCTCTTGGTGATATGAAAATACTAGTTTCGCAACTCTTGGCCTCAGAAAATTGTCCCACCCGTGTACTATGTCCTTTTTGAGATGGACACTGATAAGTGGTCGAGGGAAAGGAGAGCTAGCAATCTCCCTGTCCCCCCAGAGCTACCTGTCAGGTTGTAGCTGATCACTGGCCCAGCTGACAGTTGGATGTAGGGGGAGGGAGATCTCGAGCTCGCTGTCCATCTGACAGGCAATGGGGGTGGGGGTGGTGAGGGAGATCACTAGCGTGCTGCCTACATGGCAGGAGTGGGGAGGGAGATCAGTAGAGCCACTGTGTGGAGGCTGCCGCAGGTACATAGAATGCAGGCAGGGAGCTGCCCATTTATTCTGTTGGATACACTAAACGTGCATCGACGAACTGAACATTAGCTCCAGTGGGCTAACTGCTCATCTGTTTTCACCCATAAATGTTAATTTCGTTATGGGTAGGGCTAAGATTCTGTCATGGTAATTTTTCTAAAAAGTAATGACTCGGTCATGGTAGGAAAGATAAAAAGTTCCATTTTACTTTTATTCAATGTTTCTTAACAAACATATTATTAGATTGTAAGCCCGGGGCAGGAGGAAAGGGACCCCCCCCCCCCCCATTTCCTTGTCTCACTTAGAATGAAAGTCCCAGGAAGGAGGAAAGGGAACCCCCAACCCTTTCCCTTATCTCTCTCTGAATGAAAGCCCCAGAGGGGGAAAGGGAACCCGCTATCTTCTTTATCTCTCTTAGAATGAAACCCCCAGGAAGGAGGGAAGGTAGAGCAAGGTGCAAAAGAAGGCAGAGGAAATGCTGCTGTCTCCTCCAGGACACCTTTTCTAGCTCTGACCCCACCCTCTGCCTCCAGCCACACCACACTCAGAAGGGGAGAAGCAACATGTAAGCGTGGCAACCGGCGCTGAGTGTGGTATCCACGCTGCTCTTCTGGGCAGCTCTTCTCAAGCTCCGCCCTCTGCCTCTAACCATGCCATGCTCTGAGGCAGAGAGGTTTGGAGAACCCCGGAGACGTCGCGTGGCAGCCGGCACCGACTGCTGTCTCCACGCTACTCTTCTTGGCGGCACTTCTCTTCTCCGGAGTGAGTCAGAGGCGGCTCCTCCGGTGATACTTAGGCAAAAGTCATGGAAGTCACGGAAATGCTGTAAAAGTCACAGTGAAGGGGAAAATTCACTAAACAACGTGACCCCTGTCACTATCATGACTAAATCGTAGCCCTACTTATGGGCTCTGATGCAGCAGAGATTCTTCTTGGTTCTAAGTTTTCTCTCAAGAATATTCTTTCAACTTCTGCATTCAGTGAAATGCAAAGATAATAGCTAAGAGGCTCATCCTGCTTGCTGTCACATTTTATTCGTAACAATATGAAAGAACTGCTATTATCCTGTTTACCTCCAGGTCATTTTTAATCTCACTTTGAAGATCTGAGCACAGCCAACATTTTAATATTTTAGTGAAAGGTCTAACATTGACAGTACTGGAGCCTGCGATTAATCAAAAAGATACAGGAGCAGCAAACAGTTAAGTTTCTTCCACTCTACTCTGCCCCACAACTGTGGGTTTTTTTCAGACTGACTTGAATGAATCCATGGTAGGGGTGAGGAGGTTGTGTCTAGCTATTTAATCTGTGCTCCTTTCTTTCATTTTAGATTTCATTTGTTACCAGGCCTTCGTTACATGGATGTTTGGCCATTAAGCACTGACTTATTTATAGAAGTCACTGAATAGCTGTCAGATGGGATGGTAATAAATGATATGGCATATTTTGTACTTATTATTATTATTATTATTATTATTAGCAAACATTTATATAGCACCAGCAATGTACCTGGTGCTTTACAGAGAAATTTAATAGACACGGTCCCTGCCCTAGGGCTTACAATCTGAGAGACGGGGTGGGGGGTGGAGACGAAGGAAGAGGAACAGA
>QEPC01007516.1:842427-861926 GCA_003113815.1 Sphenodon punctatus
GGGGGGGGAGAGACGAAGGAAGGGGAACAGAGGGAGAGACAAGGAGTGTAACATTCACAAAGATGCGAGGTCCCAGGTGTATGCACTTCACTTAGTTACATCGAGAATGATGGCTGGTTGGTCCATGTGGTGAGGATATGAGTACACAGACCTCAGGTAACATTGTACTGGATGGAGGGTATCAGCAGGAGTTAGGTGGGGGGAGCGAGGAGTCGGGGAGGGCAGAGTAAAAGAGGTGGGTCTTGAGGGATTTGAAGGTACGAAGGGAGGGGGAGGAGAGGAGAGGCTGCACATGGTCGAAGCAATGGGCGAGGTGGATGACCCTGGCAGCAGAGTTTTGGACAGAGATAAGGGGAGAGGGGTGAGAAGGAGGTTACAGTAATTGAGGCGAGAGATGACCAGAGCATGAACAAGGGTTTTGGCAGAAGAGAAAAGAGCGAATCTTAGCAATGTTATGGAGGAAGAAGCGACAGGATTTGGCAACAGAGTCGATGTAGAGTTTAAAAGAAATGGGTGAGTCAAAGATCAAGCCTAAGCTATGGGCTTGAGGGACGGGAAGGATGGTGACCCCATCGATGAGGATCGACAGGGAAGAGGGAGAGGAAGGATGAGGGGGGAAGATAAGAAGTTCAGTTTTAGCCATGTTGAGTTTGAGTTGCCATTGAGACATCCAGGTAGTGATGTCAGAGAGACAGCTGGTGAGGCGAGCTTGAATAGATGGAGAAAGAGAGGGAGTAGGGAGAAAGAGTTGAGTGTCGTCAGTGTAGAGGTGATATTGGAAGCCATGGGAGGCAATGAGTTTGCCTAGGGACAGGGTATAGATACCCCCCTTCTCCCTCACCAAACGCCTGACGGAACAGCCAGGTCTTACAGTTCCTTTGGAAGCCTGGCAGGTCTGGGGCCAGATGGGCCCCCACCGGGAGGGAGTTCCACAGACGTGGCGTGGCCACCGAGAATGCCCTGTCGTGCGTGGTCCACCGGGAAACCCAGGGGGCCTCCAACAGGGTGCCCCCAGATGACCGCAGGGGCCAGTCCAGAACTTGTGGAGTGAGGCGATCTCGCGAATAGTCAGGGCCCAGGCCGTATAAGGCTTTATAGGTCAGAACCAACACTTTGAATCGGGCCCGGAAGATTATTGGCAGCCAGTGCAGAGATCAGAACACTGGTGTAATGTGCTCCCAGCGACCCAGCCCCACCAGGAGTCGGGCTGCCGCATTCTGCACCAGCTGCAGCTTCCAAGCCATCACCATAGGTAGTCCCACGTAGAGCGTGTTATGGTAGTCTTAACTGAGAGGTGATAAAAGCATGGATGACCGTGGCCAGATCCGGAGCCGAAACCAGTGGCCAAAGCCGCCGCACCAGATGTAACTGGTGGAAGGTACTCCTCGCCAGAGCCTCCAACTGAAGATCCAGGCGGAGCTGCGCATCGAGGAGCACTTCCAGGTTCTGGACTTGGGAAGTCAGTGGAGGGCACACTCTCTCAACCGAGGGGGTCGCCATCTCCATCGACTTTCCCACTAACATCACTTCCGTCTTGTCAGGATTCAGTCGTAGTCGATTAACCCTCATCCAGTCCCCCACAGCTGCCAAACACCGAGTAAGCACTGAGAGAGCCAGGCCTGGATCAGTTGAAAATGAGAGGTACAATTTGATGTCATCTGCATACATATGACACCTCACCCTGTACCCCGAATGCAGCCGACCGATCTAATAGGACCAAAAAGAGGATGTTCCCTGATCCGACTAATAGCTGCGAATGGATCTATCTTCCAGAAACTTGTCCAAACCTCTTTTAAACTCAGCTATAGTACTGGTCCTTGCCACAGCCTCTGGCAGTAGATTCCACAACCCAATTATACGCTGAGTGAAAAAAATGTTTGTGCAGGGGATGTGAGAGTCTGCAGCTGGAGTTTAAAAAACCGAATACCTGGCTGACATATGTACAGCTCTGTATAGCTGAAATGAGTCTCTTCAGTTCGAGGCTCTGTGGGTCTTCAGGCAAGTGTTAGATTTCTTTTGCTCCTTCCTGCTCTCCTCCTCCAACCCCTCCACTTGCCCCCTGGACCCCATTCCTTCCCGCCTCCTGACCTCCATGGTTTCTACTGTCGCCCCTTCCCTCCTGCACATCATCAACCTCTCCCTCTCTACTGGCTCCTTCCCTTCTGCCTTTAAACACACCACTGTCTCCTCCATCCTCAAAAAGTCCATTCTGGATCCCTCTGAACCCTCTAATTACCATCCTGTCTCGCTCCTCCCTTTTGCTTCCAAACTCCTTGAACGGTTTGTCTACTCCCCTTGCCTCGACCTCCTCTCGGTCTACTCCTCCCTT
Source organism: Sphenodon punctatus (assembly GCA_003113815.1). Lineage (NCBI taxonomy): Eukaryota > Metazoa > Chordata > Lepidosauria > Sphenodontia > Sphenodontidae > Sphenodon > Sphenodon punctatus. The sequence goes on from QEPC01007516.1 coordinate 844,757, forward strand.
GACCCCCTCCAGTCTGGCTTCTGCCCCCTTCACTCCACTGAAACCGCTCTTGCTAAGATCACCAACTATCTTCTTATGGCTAAATCCAACCGCCTTTACTCTATTCTTGTCCTCCTTGATCTCTCTGCCTCCTTCGACACTGTTGACCATTCGCTCCTGCTTGAATTGCTTCACTCCCTTGGATTCTAGAACTCTGTCCTCAACTGGTTCTCCTCCTACCTTTCTGACCGCTCCTTCGATGTATCTTTTCCTAACTCCTTCCCCCTCCTCCTCCCTACCCCTCTCGGTCGGGGTTCCCCAAGGCTCTGTCCTTGGCCCTCTCCTCTTCTCTATCTACACCCTATCCCTAGGCAAACTGATTGCCTCCCACGGGTTCCAATACCACCTATACGCTGATGACACTCAACTCTATCTTTCCACTCCTTCCCTCTGTTCAAGCTCGTCTCACCAACTGTCCCTATGATATCTCCGCCTGGATGTCTCAACACCAACTCAAACTGAACATGGTGAAAACTGAACTCCTTATCTTCCCTCCTAATCCTACCTCTCCCTTTTCTCTGTCAATTGCCACTGACGGGTCTCCATCCTCCCTGTCCCCCACACCCGTAGCTTGGGCTTCATTTTCAACTCGCACCTTACCTTCAAACCCCACATTGACTCCGTTGCCAAATCCTGCCGCTTCTCCCTCCACAACATTGCTAGGATCTGCCCTTTTCTGTCTGTCTCCTCTGCCAAAACTCTCATTCATGCCCTAGTCATTTTACGCCTCAACTATTGTAATCTCCTCCTTGCTGGCCTTCCCCGCTCTCACCTTTCTTCCCTCATCTCTGTTCAAAACGCTGCAGCCAGGATCATCCACCTAGCCCATCGCTTTGACCATCTTTGACACATATCTTTCCTTTTAAGCCTTACATTGACTCTATTGCCAGGTCCTGCTGCTTTGCCCTCCATAACATTGCTCGGATCCGCCCCTTTCTATCTCCTCTGCCAAAACCCTTGTTCATGCCATGGTAATTTCTTGTCTCGACTACTGCAACCTTCTCGCTGGCCTCCCTCGCTCTCACCTGCCCCCCCCCCTTACTGCAATCCAAAATTCCGTGCCAAGGTCATCCTGTCAGCCCGTCGCTTTGACCACGTGCAGCCTCTCCTCTCCACTGGCTCCCCCTTCCCAAACGCATCCGGTTCAGACTCCTGGTAGTCACCTATAAAATACTTCACAGCCAAGCTCCCCCCTATCTCTCAGCTCTAATCTCCTTACGCACTCCTGTACACGCCCTCCCCTCCTCCTCTGTCCCCTCACTCACTCTCCCCCGTTTCCTATGCTCCCCTAACCGCCTTCGTCCCTTTTCTGTCGCTGCTCCCCATGCCTGGAACTCCCTCCCTACCCACATCCTCCTCGCCTCCTCCCTCCGCACCTTCAAATCCCTCCTCAAGACCCACTTCTTCCATGCCGCCTTTCCCAATGGCTGCTAGTTGTTTTTTCCCCTAATACTTACGGTCTGCCCTCCTCTGCAGACTCCTGCCTAACTGTAACCAAGCCAAGTACGCGCACCTGAGACTTCGTAGCCGCTTGCATGTTTGTTTGCTTCTCCCTTGTCTTCCCTTTGTCCCCTCTCCTTGTCGCCCCTCCTTGTCTTTTTAGATTGTAAGCCATAGGCAGGGACCACGTCTTTATCTTTGTTCTGTAAAGCACCAGGTACACGGCTGGTGCTATACAAATGTTTATAATAATAATAATATGAGCGGTCTCTCCTCTCCACTGACTCCCTCTTCCTGAATGTATTCTGTACAAGCTCCTTGTCTTCACCTACAAAGCCCTTCACAACCTCACTCCCCCCTACATCTCTGCCCTGATCTCCTTCCGAACCCCTATTTGAGCACTCCGCTCCTTTTCTATCCCCTCCCTCATCCTCCCACGCCTCCCCTACTCCCCCAACCGTGTCTGTCCCTTCTCCCTTGCTGCCCTGCACGCCTGGAACTCCTTCCCTGCCCTCGTTCGCCTTGCCCCCACCCTCCACACCTTCAAGTCCCTCCTCAAAACCCACCTCTTCCGCTCCGCCTTTCCTAACTCCTGCTAATCATCCCCACCCAGGATTATCCCCCACCTGTTATCCGTATACTCCCAATTTACTGTAACCAAGCCAAGAATGTGTACCTGAGTTCTCGCATCCTCATGAATGTCGCATCCCTTGTCTCTCCCTCTGTTCCCCCTTCCCTGTCTCCCCTCGTCTTTAGATTGTAAGCTCCCGGGCAGGGACCTTGTCTAGCTTGTTTTTGTAAAGCACCAGGTACATCGCTGGTGCTTTATAAATGCTTATAATAATAATAATAATGTTAATAGAACTAGACTGAAGACCTAGCCTTCTAAATGTTAATCCAGCATATTAAGCATATATATTGGCTCTTTTCCATAGCATTTAAATGCAACAAGTTTGAACTTCTTTTTCATCATCTTTGATTTGATACTTTCAGTTGGAGACAAGCCAATGAGTCACTTACATTTCCAACCAGGTTACTCTTTTTCTCTCCTTTTTCTTTAGTTAAAAGTTTGATTGGTGTGGTTTTGTTAATTTTGCCTTAGGCATTGACTTGTAGCTAGTCAGGGGGACTTTTCCCTTCCCCCCCCCTCAAGAGCGCTCAGCAGCTATCCTACTTGTCACAACGTAACACTTGAATGCAACAAAAGACAGCAGACTATGTGCAATCTACGCAATCATTTTTATATATAAGGTGTACTGTATAATAATACACTCAGGGTGTTCAAAGAGACCTGCTTCTAATTCAATTAGAAGCAGGTCTCTTTGAAAGTACAGATCACTGTTCAGCCCATTACATAGGGGAATAGAGGAATCAAGTAAAGGGAAGAAAATTACCCTTGGCTGGTGATATCCTTTGAACAGCCTGAGTCACTGCATGGTATGCCCGTGAGCATTGGAGTTACTCAAGTTGACACAAATTAGGACATGAGATTACACTTGTGTTTGTTATATTCATTGATTTATGCACTGAGGAAGGATTTAATCCGAAACGCGTTTGCCTTTTTATGAGTCAAGTAGCGGCATTGTGCCAATATGTGCCAATTGTTGGGGTTTTTGGAGTTCCAAACTACTGGCATTTTTGCACTTTTTATTGTATTGAAGTTGTTCTTTTCGTGTATTATTATACAGTACACCTTATATAAAAAAATGATTGTGTAGATTGCACATATTCTGCTGCCTTTTGTTGCATTCAAGGGACTTGTCCCTTCCCCACCAAGATTTTGCTCCCTATCTTCCTTCCATCTCTGCTATGAAGCAATGCATATAATACATTGTCTAAACCAAAGGAGTTTGACACAAGAAGTCTGCAGACAGGGGAGTAAGGTTCCCCTAAACTACATTGGACATGATTTAGTGCATATTGTAACCTTATTGGTTGCCTGTATCTGAGTCCAGTAAGGCAAAGCAGGGCAGTCGGCAGCATGCATCAAGGCACTGCCACATCACATTTTGTTAAACATACTGATGTTTTAGTGAAACAGAAAAAATGCATGTTGTTTCATTACAATCTGCTCGGGTCCTTTTGCCCTCACATCTGTTAAAGTCTGGTCATGGGCCTGTTTTTAACCAGTTAACTACTCATACTAACATTGTCCATTTCAAACATAAAATGTCGAGGCTTTTCACATAAAGAAAACAAAATTAAAGTCATTGGAGCCAATCCAATACCTACTTATGTGCTGTGAGCAAGGTGTGTGCATGGAAATATTGCATAGGGTGCACACCACGTGTGCAGTGTGTGCAGGGTTATGTGCAGGTTGTGTGTGTGTTGAGCACACTGTGCACGTGGTGCGCAACAGCTCTGCAAACACCTGCGCAATATTTACACGCATGCACCTTGATCACAGTGCAGAAGCAGGTACTGGATTGACCCCAATAAGTTTAAATAGGTTTAGTTTAAATAGGTTCTTTTTTCCTCCTGCATACATGTAATCCCTTTTTAAATGTGGGAGTTCTTTTTTAAAAAGCAAAACGTTTATAGTTAACTTCATTGACTCCATTTTTAAAAATGTGTGTACACTCTAAACCTGCTAGGATGCTAGGTTTGCCTGGGAACTGGTAAGCAAAGTTCAGTTTGAGAACTTATGAGACACTGGCTGCCCAGAAAAAAGATTGAGAACATGTCTTAAAATTAGACATTTTGGTACTCAGGTCAGACTAGGAGAGAATTTACAATTAAGTTATTTACTTTGTTTGACCTGTTTATAAATAAAAAAGGAATACTTGCCGCACACACAACCCCCCCACTCATTATAAACATCCTAGACTTTTAAGAAAGTATTTGACAGCCTTCATCATTATTCCTTACAGGACATCCCAAAGTGCTGCAGTATGCCAAAAAAAAGCAGCAAAAATTATGAAGGCTGTACATCAAGGTGTCTGCACAGCTAAAGAAAATGTCTACTTCAGATCAATGTAGACAGCCCTGGTGTTGAACAAAGATGCACTTTCTCTACTATTCTGTGTAGCATTGTTATTAACTTCCTTATGAGTAGGAGTGTAGAGCAATACAACCCAGGCATTGCATAGTTGAACCACAGTAAGCTTTAATATCTAGGGATTTTGTTGCTGATACAGCTTTTCTAAGGAAGTTTTTTTTAAAAAGATGCTACCACGAAAGGCCACCCAGGAGCCACTCATCCGACAACCCATGTAAAGGTGGTATGGGATGATGCATGCTCCTGTGAGCCACTCAGCACCCACTCATGGCCACACATGGCACACTGCTGAGAAATCCAGAGTGCGCTGTGTGTAGCAAGCAAAAAAAAAAAGTGTGTGGCGATGGGTGCCCACCCATCCCCTGGAGGTCCCCCACTCATAGGCACTGTGGGCAGAGGACACGGCCTTTACAAGTCAGAGGAACTGGCTGTGAGTGCTGGGAGCCTGGTTCCCGACTACTCATCCCTGGGACATGTCAATTTCAAAGACTAGCCCAGTGCTCTTCCCCCTCCACGCCATCTGTGTGGGTGCTCCACAGCTGTGCCACTCAGTGCCCTCCCCCCCGCCCCCACCTGCCTTGCTTGTTTAAAAACATCCTAAATTGCAGCTGGATTGACATGCAAACAAAACCCAAATATTTGACCAGCATTATAAAAAAGATGGGGCTAACTATCAGCTATGAGAAAACAAATCTAATGAGAACCTCAGAAACACCCATTTGAAGCTTACCTTGAAAGACAAAATGGTACAGGAAGGAAATCCACTCCCTTGGGATTAACATGCAAGTCAATGTAAATGCCTAGAAGCAAATATTGCCATGAATTGGCAGGATTACAACCACATTTACCAGTTTAAACAAGATTAGGTTATCCGAAATTTACAATTTAAAGGCCAACCTAAAGATCTTCAACTTATGTCCACCTCATTTGCACCTTAAATGGATGTGAAAACTGGAAAGCTACCAAAGCTACAGAAGGATATCTGCAAGCCTTCCAAAAACTAACCGCATAGGAAAGTAAAAGTCAGTGTTTTTCCCCAGGTTATAATGTTTACTAGGTGTTTGCTGCTTGCTTATTCAGTGTCTGCCAGATGTCAGCCCCCACCTGCCACTCATGACATTCACAGACATCGTGGTCCCACCATACAGGGGAATTTGGGCTGATGTGTGCTGACGTGGCTGCATCCTGTCAGTTAGGTTGCATGTGCAGCCTTCTCGCGTCCAGGTTCGCCAGCACTATAGAGTTATGGGCAAAAAGGCTAGAGCGTTCTGAGGAGCAATCGCTTCCGGCCCCTCTCTCCACTCACCCTGGTGCCTTAAAAGCCCAACACGCACCAAATTCAAACATGTGTTATCTCAGCTCATCCTGGTTAACATAAGAAGTGCCATACTGGGTCAGACCAATGGTCCATAAAGCCCCAGCATCCTGTCTCCAACAGTGGCCAATCACGGTGGCTTGAGAGAAGCACCCAACAGCTCACAATAGGCTAGGGGATCCATTCCCTGTTGTTTTTCCCCCAGCTCCTGTCATGTTCCCTGATCCTGTCTGGCTAATAGCTGCTAATGAATCTATCTCCCAGAAACTTGTCCAAAAGTCTTTTAAACTCCGCTATAGTACTGGCCCTTACCACAACCTCTGGCAGTAGATTCCACAACCCAATTATACGCTGAGTGAAAAAATATTTTCCTTTATTTGTTTTAAACTTGCCACCCCTGAGTTTCATGGAGTGTCCCCTAGTTTTAGTACTACCTGAAAGGGTAAATAACTGATCCTTGTTTGTTAGTTCCACCCCACTCATGATTTTATAGACTTCTATCATATCTCCTATCAGTCATCTCTTTTCCAAGCTGAAGAGCCCCAACCTATCAAGCCTCTCCTCATGCAGGTGCTGTTCCATACCCTGGATCATTTTTGTTGCCCTTCTCTGTACCTTTTCTAGTTCTGCTATGTCTTTTTTGAGATGGGCGACCAGAACTGCACACAATATTCGAGGTGCGGTCGCACCATTGATTTGTATAGAGGCATTATGACATCTTCAGTTTCATTTTCTATCCCCTTCCGAATAATTCCTAACATTCTGTTTGCTTTTTTTACTGCTGCTGCGCACTGCGCTGTGGATTTCATTGTATTGTCCACAATCACTCCCAGATTCTTTTCCTGAGTGGTAACTCCTAGCTTAGTACCCAGCATTGTGTACGCATGGTTTGGATTATTTTTCCCTACGTGCATCACTTTGCACTTGTCCACATTAAATCTCATTTGCCATTTAGATGCCCAGGCACCCAGTGTCGTAAGATCCCGTTGCAGTTCCTCACAGTCTGCTCGTGTTTTAACTACCTTGAATAACTTGGTGTCGTCTGCAAATTTGATCACCTCACTCTTAACACCCTTTTCCAAATCATTAATGAATACATTAAACAGCACCGGTCCCAATACAGATCCCTGAGGCACACCACTTTTTACATCTCTCCATTGTGAAAACTGACCATTTAGTCCTACCCTTTGCTTTCTATCTTTTAACCAGTTTCTGATCCATAGTAAGACACTACCTCCTATCCCATGACTTTTTAATTTTCTCAAGAGTCTCTCATGAGGGACCTTATCAAATGCTTTCTGGAAATCCAGGTACACTATATCTACTGGGTCTCCCTTGTCCACATGCTTATTTACACCCTCAAAGAATTCCAACAGGTTAGTGAGGCATGACTTACCTTTACTAAATCCGTGTTGACTCTTCCCCATTAAGCCATGTTTGTCAACATGCCCTGTAATTCTGTCCTTAATGATGGTTTCCACCATTTTGCCCGGCACAGACGTCAAGCTTACTGGTCTGTAGTTTCCAGGATCGCCTCTGGATCCCTTTTTAAATATCGGGGTTACATTTGCCACCCTCCAGTCCTCGGGTACAGTGGCAGATTTTAGTGACAGGTTACAAATTACTAACAGTAGGTCTGCGATTTCATATTTGAGTTCCTTCAGAACTCTGGGGTGAATGCCATCTGGCCCTGGTGACTTGTTAGTATTCAGTTTGTCAATTTGCCCTAGAACATCCTCCAACATCACATTGATTTGTAACAGCTCTTCCAATTCCTCGCCCACAGAGCAAGGATCCGGCATGGGTACCTCCCTCAAATTCTCCGCAGTGAAGACAGACGCAAAGAACTCATTCAGTTTCTCTGCAATGTCCTTATCCTCCCTGAGTGCCCCTTTATTCCCTTGTCATCTAATGGCCCAACTGACTCCCTAGCAGGCTTCTTGCTTCTGATGTATTTGAAAAAGTTCTTGTTGCTTGTTTTTGCCTCTTTAGCAAGCCTCCCTTCAAAAGGGAGCACGTGCCTTAACACCTGCCCTTTTCAAGCTATTTAAATTTAAGGAGTGACTTCAACAGCCTCTACATCACCATGGCCATGGAGAACAATGACAGCCAGGTAACCTCCAGCATCACTACGTTAACTGTGGCTTCTCGGGCACTCTCTACCTACTGATCCACCCACCAGAGGTGCATACCCTGAAGTGAATGAGAGAGAGGCCTTCATTGCTCTATGTGGAGAGTGAAATGCACAATACAAGCTTGTGAAGTGCTACCATAATGAAGCCAAGTTCCAGAAGATCTCTCACCAAATGACACAGCTGGGATACCAAAGGGACATGAACTGGTGCCAGCAGTGAGCCAAAGATCTCTGGAGGGGCTACAAGATGATCCAAGACAACTTTACCTCTGGCCATGGGAGGCAAATGTCTACTTACTATGACCTACTGGACCAGTTCCTGTGTGTTGATATCATCATGGCATCAAAACTGTTTGTCTGTGCCTTCACCAGGGACCATAAGCGGGTTGATATGCCTCACCCACTGCCCATGACTACTGATGGAGAGCCCTATTTCCCTGTCCTCACCCCCCCGGAGCCTGCACTTGTCACCGAAGACACAGACACTGTGACTCTCAAGCTCTCCCCCCTCAATAAGGAGTGCCAGTCTTTATTGGAGGCTCCAGAGGAGGTACTGGTAGAGGGTACGGAGGACCCAGAGACCACCTTTGTCAACGAGGCAGAGGAGGATAGTAGTTAATGCACCATGTGGGGCAGGGGCATGGGAAGTGAGTGGAAAGGCACCATAGTGGGACTGTGGGCTGGTGGAGGGGTGGGGAAGAAGCATGGAGAGACCATGGGCTTGTGGGGTGGGGGAGGCAAAATGGCAGGTGTGGAGGGAAGGGGTAAAGACACAATAGACAGCGCTTGATTACTGCTCTGCAAGTGATCATGGGAGGAGAACTGCCTGCTGATCCAATCCCACTGCAGCAACCGCTCCAACAGCCACATAAGCCAGGTACTCATTCCCGCTTCCCATTGGGTGGGGCAGGCTGAACTAATGGCTTTCCTGGTTGCCTTGCTACAGGTCTGCCACTGCAGTGAGCATGGACAGACACCCCAACCACAAGTGTGCAGGGCAACCAGGACCTGCATGCTTGCAACCAGCAGCTCAGGAAGGATTTGATGAGGGAGATGCTCAAGGAGAACACGTGGCGGGCAGATGAGTTTTGGGGCATGGCCTGGGAACATAGGCAGCTTGCACAGCACAATGCTGCAGAACACAAGGCCTTTGCTGGAAGCCCATCTTGACCACTGGCAGGAGGACAGGCAGTGGGCCTGCCTGTGGCAGCAGTTTGAGCAGTCCGACAGCATGATCAAGAAGGCGAGCAAGAATATGAAGAACATATGGCAACAGACACAACACAGTCTGGACCAGTCCATCCAGCTCCAGATCTCCCTTCTCCAGCATGTTGCTGACATTCCCACAAACATGGCTGCTCAAGGGTAGGAGCCATTTCCTTCCATCAACCATTCATACCCCGCCCCCAGATCCCAACCGACTGCCCTGGCATCCACAGCAGTCAACCCCCCCCAGGCACAGTGCCATATGGTCAGTATGCTGAACCATGCATGGTCCCAGCACACTAAGCCAGCCCTGATCCTGGCTTGCCTCCCCCAGGCATCACGTCCATGAACTGGGTACGGTGGCCCGCTATGGCCTGGAAAACCATGGAGAAAATCCCTTGTGGTTCAAATAGCTGGCCTTGCTGTGGGGTGGGCAGATGATGGTGATATGGTTCCAAAACTATGTTGTTTAGGAAGCTCTTCCACTGAAAGCCCTCCATTACCTCTGTGGGATCACCCAGTCCAGCAGCACCTCCACTATCACTTTGCAGACCTCGATGAGAATGGCAGCCACAGTGAAGGTTCCAGTGCTAAATTGCTGGGTGACAGAGCAGCAGGAATCTGGAGTGGCAAGCTTCCAAAAGGTGATGGCTATGTGCTTCTCCACCAGGATGGGTATCTGCATCACTGTGCTCTGTTTCTCCAACTGAGGCCTGAGGATCTTGACTATGATAAAACGCAGGGGCATACTGAAGTTGGAGATGAACTTGGCATCTCCCCAAGAGGACAGCATATTTCCCTGCCATCACCACCCAGACTGTACTTGTTCTGGGAAGGGGGAGTGGCACATAGGGGGGCCATGGAGAATGCAGGTATGGCATAGCAATAAGCTGCTTAGGGGGACGGGGGTTGGTAGCACTAACACTAGAGGGCACAAGGGTGCATAGGGGGCCATGGAGAATGGCAGTGTGCTGTAGCAATAAGCCAATTTGGGGGCGGGGGTTTGGAAGCATTTGCTCTTGTGGGCAGGGAGAAGAACATAGTAGCAGGCAGCACACCTTCACCTCTGCACTTCCCATTGCTGTGTCCATTCCTGGGTCGCCTGCAAATGTCAATAGGGAACACAGAGGGAAAGGAAATGGCTTGAAATAGCACTTGCTATTTCAAGCCAGACTGCTTTCTCCATGTGCTTCACTCTTGGTGAGTACAGCCACACGCAGGTCTTTGGTGATTGAAGCTGTGCCTCCTGAAAAGTAGTTCTCTGTACACATCAGCTCCCCTTGCAGGGCTTTGATCCTCCTCAGTGCAGTACATTGTCGCCTGAGGAAGACATCTACACAGCGCCGAAGCAGAAGATGCCTATGTGAAGTGGTGCACCCTACCACCTCAGCCACAGATCAAGCAAGAGCCTGTCTGTGCCTTGAAATAACATTGGCCGCACCAATGGCAGCAGAAGGCTTGGATCTGTTGGATCGCTCACAGGTTCTGCTCAGCAGCAGAAAGGAAAACCTGGAGTGCGATAACGAACACCGGGAAGTTCTCGGCATGCATCTCCATGGCTGTGGCTCCAGCATCCGTGAACTCTCTACACCACACATCAAAAGCTTTGAACAGCTTAAAGTGCTGGGCGGCTGCCTAACTAGGATTGGCTGCACACAGCATGGGAGCAAGTACTGTCATGACAGCCATGAAAAAACATATGGTGCAGCTGCTTCTTCCCATGGTTTGTTGTGGCTGTGAATCACAGCTGGGGGCGGGATACTGGGAAGGGGGTGGGACGGAGCACCGTGCCTGCCTGTGTATTACATTTGTTACACTAAAGCTGTGAGTGGGGGCTGCCTACACGTACATGAATATGTGCATGAGATTGCCCATTCATTAGGGTCTACATGCCAAATCTATGAGTGGGGTCTGAATGGGGGCTTTACGGATCAAACATGGTCTCCATTGGGCTATCGTCTCATTTGAAAACACCCATAGCTACAGACTCTTCAATGAAAACTAAATTAGAGAGAGCAGAAAGTGCAGGAATGGTGGCTGAAAACCACTTGGCATAATGGATTAACCAGAGTTTCCAAGTTTTGTGGCTTATCCACAAAATGTTTGCTAGTTTATCCAAACATTTCTGGTTTATCCAGAAATGTTTGTTGTTGTCAAATGGAAATAATTAGTTCCTGGGGAAAATGTGTTAAAACGTTTTTATTTAATTGCTAAACCTTTACAACACTAAAGATTTTAAAACCTCAGTATGAATTCTTGATGCCTTTTCATTTGATTGGACAGTGCAATCCTATGGCTGTTGAATGCCAGCAGTAGCCCATAGTGCTAGTGGGAGTCCCATCCATTTGAGTGGGATTTGATCTGGTGCCAAGGGCTAGTGCTGGCACTAAAAACTTAGAGGATCATACCCTAGAGCTTATTTGGGGAATGAATGGCAGAAGTATTGCAGAACAGGGGAGAAAGCATGATATTTGGGAAAGTATTATATAAAGGCCCAATGTTTCACATCTTCAGACTTTTAAGAGAGTTGTGGGGAGAAAAAAAAAAAAAACACCAACCTGCTAGTGAAAGAGACAATGGGATTAAAAATTTTAAGTGAGTGACAGGAAGGGTGTGCAAGGTAAAAAATAAACCTGTAGGGGTTTTCCCCAAAGTTCCAGCATTTTTTGTTTGTTTATGCATGCTTTTCTCTGAACATCTGTGTGGCCCTGCTCAATTCTATTTCAGATGAAACTGTTTGAAGCAAAACGAGTAGGCGCAGAAGAATTGGAAAAGAAGTAAAAATACTGAGTTCAGTGAAAAGTTTCAAATATTTTAGTTCTCAGCAGGTTAATGTTGCACACAGTAGCTAGTTCACTTCTTTTAAATTAATCAGAAGAATGTTCAGCTCTTTTAAAAAGAAAAAAAGAAGAAATACTGCAACTGACACTAAACCTTCTAAGGAAGGGGGACTAGCACTTCATTAAGAATATTTTTAAACAAGATGCATCCACGCATGGCTCCCTACCATTCACACGTCCAGCTGCTCGTTTGAAGTTGGTGCGTGGGGAGGCATGCTCCCATGACCCACGCAGCGGCTACCCATGGCCACGCATGGAGTACTCCTGAAAAATCCAGAGTGCCCTGTGCAGAGCCAGGGCAGCTGTCTCCGTGGATGGGACAGCCATGCTGGGAGCTGCTCATTTGAAACCCTCCCCACGCATTTCATAGGTGTGGGCACCCTGCTGCCACCCCATGCAATGACCGCAGACACCCCCCCCAATCTCTCTCAAGCTTTGTTTGTTTAAAAACACCCTAAACAGCAGCTCAAACTGAACAAAAAGCAGTGACATTGAACTTGTACTCGCAGACAAAGGTAGTTATTCCAAAGTAATTACCTCCCTTCACTTCTATTCCCATAAATGGGAAGAATCTGGATATAAAATTAAATAGTCTATTTCCCGATCACCTTGCTTGGGAACTTGTATGGAACTGCCAGCAGGGAAAGCTTGAACAACAAGTAACCAGTGTGGTAAGAATACTTCAAGGAAGTATTAATAGTTTTATGGGACAGGCAGGTAGAAGCAATTCCCTCCTTACAGTTCAGAAGATCAACTTCCATAGATATCTCCCCCCTTCCCACTTTTTTTTTTTTTTTGGCAGCTTTCCCCTTTATCCTCATTTTAACCCACCTGCGTGTAGAATCTTGCCTTCCAAAAGTCTTGGAGAGAAGAAGCCCTGTGTAACAGATGATCAAAGGAAAGAAACGTTCACCTTGGGTGCACAAAAACCAAACAAACGAAAGCCCTAATCCCATGACCACTTGAATTTCTTAAGTTACCCACTTTAGTTGGGTGATGTGGGCTGCCCTATATGCATCTTCTCCAGAAGCTTGCCTGCCTGTTTGTTTGTTTAATTAATTAATTAATTAATTAAGAAAGAAAGAAAGAATGAGGGCTGGGCTGTTAGGGAGAAAAAAATGACCATGGGACATCCCTGGTCATTAGGAGAAGTAGCAGTGATGAGAATTGAGCATTGTTTTGAGCATGAGCAGATAGTGCTTGGTGAAGAAGGATAGTGTATGAGCAGGCTTCAGGATTGACCTCAAGGATAGGTCAGCAAGTAGACTTGCAGAACTGCAATGTCAGTGAAGTCTTTTGTAGAAGAATCAAGCCTGCCCTCTTGGGGTTGCAAAGAGTGCATCTGTGAAAAACAAAGCACAATGAGTTTGATAGAAACTGTCAGGGAAACAGCTACATAAGGAGAGGCAGTCCTGGAAAAGGTGAATAGGCTATGTCCAATTGGTAAAGCTTCAGAGTTTGCTCTTTCATACAAGTTGTGATGTTCTAAGTTCAAATATGTCGTGCAATGGTATATTTAAAAAGCAAACTTAAGAAGGCCTTTTTCTTTGACATAGTTTTGCTCAGTGCTGTGCCTCTGGATCTGACACCAGCAATTTCTAAATGGTTCATTGGTTTGTTCTGAAGGCAAATAAATGACTCCACAGTCTTAATGAATGAATGTACAGTCGACATCTTTTTTTTTTTATCCTGTTCAATCAGTACTCTAGCATATCTGTTTACTCTGGTGTTTGTGAAAGTCTAGTGTCTGAAAGTTATTTTATAAATTAAGACTTCAGATTCTTGCTGAGGTACCAAAATAAAATTGGTATTGCAAGGTGATAAAGCAAAGTAGGAGAATCTTGCCAGACTGAGTGACTGGGCATCTAAATGGCAGATGAAATTTACTGTGGACAAGTGCAAAGTGATGCACATAAGGAAAAACAATCCAGACTATATGTACACAATGCTGGGTTCTAATTAGGTGTTACCACTCAGGAGAAGGATCTTGGGAATAATTGTGGACAATACATTGAAATCCTCAGCTCAGTGTGCAGCAGCAGTCAAAAAAGCATACGGGATTTATTCAGAAAGGGATAGAAAATAAAACAAAAAAGATCATAATGCCCCTATATAAATCTATGGTGCACCCACATCTTGAATATTGTGTTCAGTTTTGGTCACACCATCTCAAAAAAAAGATATAGAAGAACTAGAAATGATACAGGGAAGGACAACAAAAATGATAAAGGGTATGGATCTGCTTCCATATGAAGAGAAGTGCGATAGGTTAGGATTTTTCAGCCTGGAGAAGAGAAGTATTTTTTTCACTCTGCACAAGTTTTGTGCAGTTTGTTGCCAGATGTGGTCATGACCAGTAGTACAGCTGGATTTTAAAAAGGATTGGAAAAGTTCTTGGAGGGTAGGTTAATTAATAACTATTAGCCAAGTAGGTATGTGGGATGTAACCTCTTACTGTTGGGAGCTGGGAATGAACAACAGGAAATGGATTGCCCCATTATGACCTGTTGGGTACTTCTCCCAAGCAACCAAGATTGGCCACTGTCAGAGACAGGATGTTGGGCTCGATGGACCATTAGTCTGACCAGTATGACATGTCTTATGTACTTAAGAACACAAAGCTACGATTGGTCCATTGGTCCATTTTATCATCCCAATATTGATGTTGAAGATGTATTACTTTGGATTCTTTGTTCCAAAACAACACAACTTTCTGAAACCTGCATTGCACTATTGATTATGAGAAGCTTTTAGTCTGAGGCTTGGGTGGGTTTATATTGCTTGGCATACTTACGTGTTTAGGCACAAGCATGGATTTTTGAATGACACCTTTTCCTGACGTGTGTGTGTGTGTGTAACACTTTGCTACTCTCAAATGGGTTAGTAGGGTAGCTCATTCTGAGTGCGTGTTCTTAAACGTTTCTTGCATTAGGTGCCTAATCTTCCTCTAGGACATTAAGAAGCATGCACATCAGGCCCTGATGAAAAGTCTGAGAAGCAAATATAATTGACACCTTTTTCTCTTTGACAGGTTAGTGAAGGACGCGCCATGGGATGAGGTGCCTCTGGCTCACTCTTTGGTTGGATTTGCCACCGCTTATGATTTTTTATACAACTATCTTAGCAAAACTCAACAGGAGCGATTTCTGGAGGTTATTGCCAATGCCTCAGGATATATGTACGAGACATCATACAGGCGTGGATGGGGTTTCCAGTACTTGCATAACCATCAGCCTACTAACTGCGTGGCCCTCTTGGCAGGAAGCCTGGTTCTGATGAATCAAGGTATGGACTTAAAAATGGGCACCTGCCTTCAAAGTGTGTTAGTTAAATAAATCGCGATTGATAAAGATTTTATATAAGTATTTATGTTACATGTTAGTACGGAACATCTACAATCTGGGCCTACAGCAACTCAACCACTGTTCCTTCTTATTTTGGCTTTTTTATCAGTAAAATGAGTGGAGTTTACTGAATAAGATAATGCTGCTGAGTGATTACTAACACAGGCTATAATCCAAAGCACACTTACTCGAGAATAGTTCCCACTGATCTCTTTGGAACTTACTCATAGATATGCTTAGGATTGTGCCCATAATATTTACCTAATTATCACCATGTCATTTAAAAAAATCCTATATATAGTATTTTAGACATGAAAATTTAATATATTTTTTTCATTCAATTCAAGTTTATAAATTGTAAGGTTTTTTTTGGACAGAGACCTTTTTAAAAAAAAAAAAAAAAAAAAAAAGAAAAAGTGACTATTTCTGCAAATGGGACTTTAGAATGTGATCAAAGCCTTTAAGCGCTACCACAATACAGATTAAATAATCATAACCGTAAATAGGATTTTATTGAATCAGGCTGAGGAGTATAATTTGACAGGAAAATATGAACAGGCAAACAAGTATATTTATTGTGGCTTTTTAGTCACAGCCCATAGAAGGCTTTTGACAATGGAATTGCTGAAGCCTAGACAAGCACAGTGCTTTTAGAAGCGCTGTGAGGGTTTGTACAACCAAAGTCAATAGCCTCAATCCCAAGCGGGATCCACGCAACACAATGTAGTCCCTGTGGAGATGCATGTGGTTTGTGCCTGCACCACCCATAGGAACAGACAGAGACATGCTCTGGGTAAAAAGGCCTTGGCCGCAACTTTATTACAATCTATATACACATAACATAAACAGACAATGATAGTAAAGAACCTGTGTGCATAATAGCGGAGACGAATCATGCTACGTAAAGCAGGTAGAGGGGCTGAGCTAAATCTCAACTCCCTGCCCGGGTGACTCGGCCCTTTGAATTCACCGTCCCCTTGGGTTAGGGCAGTTTGCAGCCCCAAACCAGCCGTTCCGAGCCTGGGTTGGGACCCCCGGCCTTAAGACACACACCCCCACTCCCCAAGTGGTAACGGGGTACAAGCATGACCCCTCAGCTCTTAGGGAGCCTTACCACAGCATGGTTCCTACCCCGCTAACCGCCATGAAAAGGGGGGAGGCAACTGGCTACTCCACCCCTTTCCCCAACACAGGTATCCCCAAATGCATATGAATGACAGCCCTCAAGTCCTCCAACCAGAACATGTTCCCTAGCACTGATAAATGTATGCCATCCCGTAGGAAGAGGCCTGCATCCTGGCTCACGATCCGTTCATGGTGCACCACCTGGCCACTCAAGCGACCAATAAATGATCACATGGCCCTGTTCATTTTTCGCTTGGCGCGCTCTATCTTGCCTGGTGTACCACTACACCAGATTTACTTGCACGTAGGTACTGGCAGTATACCACTATACTGCCAGTACCTACGTGCAAGTAAATCTGACCACCATATGAATGCTTGAGGCCACCGAGCCGCCAATTTGACGATGTTATCCTTCATCACGCCTATGAGCTCCCATGCGCTGCGTAAGCCGAGATAATTTCCCCCCAGGTGGATGATCAGGATGGCAGGCGGCCCAAACCATTCAGCCTTGCGAAGGAGCGAAGGCATCAGGTGCTCCCAGCACATACCACTGTGCCCAAACCAGTAGAGGCGAGCATGGAGCCCACAACCCAGCTGTGTACCAAAGTCAGAATTAGCCGTGTGGCCTTTGGCCCCACCGTACAATGCTGTGCCCACAGATCCATACAGTTGGCAACTGGTCAGCGAGCATTATACACAGGTCAAACCGAATTTGAGGGGGGGGGGGGG